>CM065053.1:230760714-230905714 GCA_032883995.1 Coronaproctus castanopsis | reverse complement strand
GTGAGAGGACGAGTTTTCCAACAGGGTTGCTTACCATTACCAATGGTGCTAAGTAACATGTTTTGAAGTGATTATATAACATTCGTATATACCTTTCCAGCTAACCCCCATCCATAAGCCCATAGCACAAAACTGGTTGCTATAAAGAAGTATACAAACGAAATAACTGTGTACATGAAATACATATATAAAAAAATGATATACCTATTTTTTCTGAAGATACCCCAAAAATGTTAGGTGTGTGTATGTATGTATACATGAAATGTATATTTATATATGCACCTGCTTACTTTAGTCTATCTACCTCTCTGTTGACTTATCTATACATTTCTGCACTGAAGTATATATATACTCTCAGACGCACTCCATCATCATCATCGGGTGCTGTCCTCCGTATCGGGGGGTAGACGACTACTTACTTGTACATATTTTGTTATATAGGTAAGTAGCCTACAAGGCAATTATAATATGACGTTAACGCAGGTAGACATACACCCGTAGAAGAACTGACTGTAATCGCTTTGTTGTTACGACTCAATGCAGCCCCGTGTGTTTTTATAGTGTACTATGTTGTTAGTTTTAGTAGAACGCATATGGTGTTGTTCGCGGTGATTTGTCACTTCCTTACACATGATCTTAGGATTATTTATAATTTTGTTTTCTGATCGAACTCGATACCTCCTGTATAGAAGTCCGTTATCTAGCTACTAGGCTATCCCCACGTTATATATATATATATATATATATATATATATATATATATATATATATATGTATATATGCATCTTTAAAAATATATACATTTGTCTGTGGATTTTCTTAAAAAATTTGTTTTTATGTTCTGTATAGTAGATAAAATTTTAATTATATTTACTAATACACGGTAAAAAGCAAATTTCTAAATTTTTTTTTTTAATGGGGTGCCTTTACAGCCTACCCAACGTGATACTGTGGGGACTATCTACATCTTAATCAAGCATGCTGACTTCTCTAAAAACGTCGCTATATGGGGGAACAATTGTAGGTTATCCAGATGTAAAAGGGACGATTTATACGGAGGTGTAATACTCGAAGAACGCAACAAGATAAGGTAAAGCTCCGAGCGCAACGGTGCTACAGCAGAACATTCAAAAAAGACATGATCAGGGCTGCAGACTACCTGTTCAGAATGGAGGGGACAGAACGGACTTTCTCTAAGCTGCATACGGAAAAAACGGTCAAGCAACAAATGATGTCCAAATCGCAATCTACTGATGAGTACAATTCCCTTACGACTAATCTTTTTAAAAAGATAGAACCACGGGTGTTTGGGAAGAGACGGCTGGAGGTGATAGTAATAAGTCAGAGATGATTGACTAATGCTACTAGTGTACATTAGCTCCCATTGATCCCTATGCTCTAGCTGAATAAAGTGAATGATATCTTTGTGAGTTATTAAGGAGACCTCTACACCACTAGATGACGCGTCCTTAGCCAATGAGTCAACAAATTCGTTGTCTGGAATACCACTATGACTCGGTATCCACAAGAAAGACACAGATATTCCCACATGTTCCAAATTATTAAGTTTTAGCAAAACTAAACCAATCCAACTAAATGTCGACACATCCTGTACACCAACAGACGTGTTAGATGTCCAACCTTGACATTTGATAGTTCATTAATTCCACAAGTCGAATCCGTGCGTTATCTCGGCATGCATATGGATAAGCGATTAACGTGGCGTGATCATGTGGAATACACAAGAAGGTCTGTGATAATAAGGGCTAAACAGCTGCGGCCGTTGCTAGGACGTAAATCAATTCTCAACCTAGCCGTAAAGCGGAATGTTTACTTATCGGTCATCGCTACCATTTGGAGATATGGATTAGAACTGTATGGAACAGCAAGTCGAAGTAATCTCCACAGAGTACAGCAACAGCAGTCCACAATCCTACGTACAATAGCATCTGCACCGTACTTTGTATCGAACGACATATTACATAACAATTTGAACGTTTCATACGTGAAGGATGTCTATACGAAACAATATAGAAAATTCTTCGGAAAGCTCCAGTTCCATTCGAATCCACTGGTACACCGAATGTTTACTAGCGATTTTCCAGTCAGATCCAACAGTCGGCTAAAACGAAGAAAGTGGTGCCGTGATGCACTTCCAATTACCTAAGTGGCTACATTGTTCTCAGGGACGCTACGTGTAATGGTTAAACTCTGCGAGAAATAAATTATATAATAATAATAATAATAATAATAAATTAATATACTTTTCCTCTTTGTAGATCCAAATCTGGCTGTTCGTTGGAATTGCCAGCTTAATAATATTCGTTCAATTTCCTCCTCTTGTTCACATTCCATACTCCAACCTTTCCTTCATTCTCCTACTTCTTTACTTACGATCATTATTGTTTATGACAGGAAACTGTCGGTACAGTAAAAAAAAAATATATTGAATAATTGAAAAAAAAAGTTTATAACGTTCGAACGGTTGTTGAAATTTTCTAAGAAAATTTTTAGATAAAAAATTTCTAAAATTTTGTGGGCTTTATACGCGGGATCGAGACGGAAAATTTTAAAATTCGTAATTTCTATACAAACCGTTTTCAAGTATAAATTACCTGTATGTAGAAAATTTCGTCCAAATCGTTTGAGCCGTATTGCTCCTTTAATATGAGATGATATTTGAGCGGTATTGCTCCTTTAATATGAGATGATATTTGATTTGTTTTTATGTATACGTACGCATTTATATGCATGTGTGTGTGTTTTTACAGAAACATTTTTTCCTCGTTCCGATATTCAACGTAATAAATTGATATAAATCCGTGCGTGTATAAATATCTTCCGTTTGAAAACGTACTTTTCCTTATACAAAGTTTCTGTATCATTGCAGTAGAATAACGTTCGTGTTAACCGACTATAAATATTTTTTTCGTTAAAAGTTTCCTCATCACTACCGGTTCTACTCTAACGTTAATAGATGCTGCAGAAGAAAAGGACCAAATGGACAATTTAGGTCACTAGCGTGTACACATTATTGTCTAGTAACGCTGGTCGGCTGAATTAGCGATAATTGGAATTTTATTCGAAAAAGGGCATTTCCGGGTCGACCCTATTTGCTACCGTTAATTACTAACGAACGTTTATCGAAAGTCACCCGTCCCTGTTTTTATTTGTTATTTTTTGTCCTCGTCATTATAATTTATCCTTTTTAAATTGGTCAGCCGATAAAGACGTGCGTGATTGCGGAATAAATCTGTTCGGATGGAATTTTATTTTCCTAATGGTACGACGGTCATTTATTTATAGGTCGATTTAATTTCAATTAAATGATTTTTCAGAAGAAATCGATAATATCCGGAAATCGTTTTTTATCTCGAGTCTATTACAATCTGCATCTTCTTCTTATCCTCAATTCGTGGACTGGTGGATAATGCAGTGTTCGATTCCTTTAAACTATCGTTAGAATTCTCTTCGCTCTTTCTAATCTGCGTATTGCTGTATCCTTTATTATTTTCTCCGTTTATGTTTTCATGGCTCGGCCTATTCTTTGCCTTCTATTTCACCTCCTAATATTCGTACTGATTGTGACGGAATTGTATAGTAGATGTCCACTCTACTCTTTTTATTTTTAATATATGATTTATATCTCATTTGTTTTTTTTTTCTCTTCATCCAGCTTTGATTTTTTTTATCCACGCAACATTTCGAAGACTTCTATTATACAATTGTCTGTTAATCGTCTACGTTTCTGACCAGTACAGCAGTATACTCCGTATGCACGCTTTGCTTCTTAGTTTACAAGTTTATATGTTTCGCCGTCGGTAAAAGGATCGCTTTTTATCGAACGCCGTTTTTTGCTAGGTTAATTCACGTTACTGTACTCCCGTCATATATCTGTTGTTATTCTCTTAATTTAGCGTTTTCTCGTTAATTTGTACGTTTAATTTTACCCCGGGTTCTTATCGCATTTCGTTACCACCGTCTTTTCTTTATTTATTATCATATTATACTATTTAATTATTTCTGCTAAATTCCAATTCTTTTTTAACGCTCACACGATTGTCACCGGCGAAGCGGAACATGAACATTCGTACACCTTCCACTTTTATACCCTAGTTTTCATTTTCCTTAACACTTTCTGAATCATTCCATGCGCATGTGGAAATAACCGGTGATGTGCAGCTTGCATTATTTCTTTTTCCATTGTACTTCCGCTTCATTTTCTTTATTTTTTATTATTGTCATTTGTTTTTCGCATAATATTTTATTATTCCTTTTGTCTTTGTAATCTATTCTTATTACTTTGAAATTGTTTCATAGAAGTTCCCAATGGATCTTACCGAAGGTTTTTTCCATATATCCATAAGTGCTACGAAAGTTGCTTCGTTTCTGCCTTTCTGCTATTTGCCGGACTCCTAAAATCTCTCTTGTTGGCGATTTTTTCGTAATGCATACTGATCGTCGTCTAAATTTTCTTATATTTAGTATAATTTCTCTTAGTATTTTTTTTCGATTAAACTTACCGTCTCTTTGCGTTTAATTGTACCGTTCTTCTTCGGTATCGTAATCATAATACTTGTTTTGAAATCGTTCGAAATCTGTTCTTTTTCCTAGATTTCGGTTATTAAACGATATAGATGGATTTTCGATTTTTCCTTTAAGTTGAGGAACAACTCTCTCGGAATATTTTCTTGTCCTGGTGATTTGTTTACCCGTTTAAAATATGTCTGTTCTTTTGTTACAGGTTGATCGAATTTATCGCCTGCTAGCGTTATATCGTCTTCCGTTATTGGACCACTGCTTCTGATTAATTCCTCCATATATATATATTTTCACCGTGATATCGTTATAACTAGTTATTTTGCTGTTTTTTTCTTTTTCAAACCTATTCCGTTAAACTTTTATATAATTAACATTTTTCTTATTAGACCGCTTCTTAGTTCCCTTTTCTGAAGTTATCATTTATTTGTGAGCATTCTGCGAAATCTAACTTTTCTCATTTTTCTATTTACTAAGTTTCCGTATTTGTACTATTTTTTCCTTTCTCCCGTGTTCATTGTATTTTTTCGTTTTATTCACATTAGTTTTGAAGTGAAACTTCTATTGGCGCGTTTTTATGGGGAATTAACCCATAAAACGAGCGAGCTAGGCAATGGCTTATACACATTAGGCACATATTCTCACACTTTTGTTGCATAATGTAAGTAACCTACAAGGTAATCATAATATGGGCATCAGTGTACACCCGGGAGAACTGATTGTAATCGCTTTGTTGTTAGGTTACAATACATCCTCGCCTGTTTCTTTCAAATGTACTATATTATTATTAGCGCGCCATATGGTGTTATGCGTGGTGGTTTACCGTTGCCTTCTAGGAGATAATAATTTTAGGATTATTTTAGATTTTTATTTTCCGATGATAATTTTATCGAACTCTGGGTATCTTCTGTATAGAAATCCGTGCTCCAACCACTAGGCTATTCCTACGACTACTGTGTATACTCGTGTTTATGAAACACGTGCAGAAATTGCTTTCTCTTACATGTATTCGGCTTTCCCTTCACTCCCTCCAGTACGTAATGTACATTTACGAATTGCCGAACTCGGCGTGTTCGTATTATAACATTGCACATGCGCGCACGGCTATCCGTCATTTCGTTCAAATCTTTGTGGCAGAAGGGATGTATGTGCGACAATAATAATAAATATATACAGTAAAACGTCTTTTATCCTTCACCCTCGCGACCGAGCCTGTGACGGATAACAGACACGGGTGATGGATATTTCATTACAAATTACATAAACACTGTACTATATCACGTTGTAAATCCCGTTTAGGAAATAAATTTTTAAAAATACGTCGGATAACATTTAGAGCAGTGTATTTTTATTTAAAAATGTAGCATAGTGCAATATAATTACCTAGAAAAACTGTCTCTATGTCAAACTGTTTACATCTTAAAAGAATCGGCAACTTTCTTCCGTTTCTGTGCAGCCTGAGCTTTCTTTACGGTGAATACCTTAAAACGTCTGTAGCGAATTTTCGGAAAACGCCCGTAGGTTTTAACTCATCCCCGGCGCCCCAAGGGACAGATGTTTTAAGTTTCTTATATACTAATTTCACAAATCTTATCGTTTCCTTTTGCTGTTCTATAGTTACGGATGTTTCGATCACATTTCTCCTTTTGTTTTTTCAAATTTTCCGTAACTTTATTCCGATACAGGCTTTTTAATTTACTTTCAGTTTCTCAACTCGTCATCTCTGATCTTTATTCTTGTTTATTTCCTTTTCGTTTGTACTTTACTTCTGTTTTCATTAAGTACACGGTCGTTATCTCTACGTCCTTCATTTGGTTTCTGTATATCTTCCTGACTGTAATGTGGTCTATCTGATACCCGGTCTATTACAATATAGAAAGCGAATTCTCGATAGTGGTTGTCGTTAAGGTTATATATATTTTTTTTAATTTTTTGGAAGGAAATAAATTATTATTTTTAAACGGCGAATAAGAAATTGGACTTTGAAAAAATAAATAGAACGAGGATAGATTTATAAGTCTGGGGAGCGATCCTGCTCCACACTGGTTTGTGTATACTGTACGTGTATATAGACGTACAGCGTGTGTATAATATAAATGTGCACTATTTATAACTTGTCGATTTATTGTTTCTGGTTTTCATGATTTTTATTGCTTATTTTTTGTAGTAATTTTACCCGTTTTTCTGCGTAATTAGAAAGTTGCACACCGGGGACCGTCTGTATCAATTATCATAACAGGTTCGGCAGATGCGATACTCGTCATAAATAGTCTGTGTGAGATTCACAGTTGTGAGATATATATATATAGAGAGAGAGAGAGAGAGAGAGAGACGAAAAACAAAACAGAAACGAATAAGACGCGTACTTTCTTTAGAACATTTAACTTTGAAGCTTTCTGATCAGTTTTTGTTGCATCATTGTTATTTCCTAGAAGATGACTTTTAAACTTTTGTCGTGATAACGGAACTACTTAGCTACTTAGTTACGTAATTATTGGAAAACGATATTTGACCTTTCGACTTTAAGGTGTTAGCGGACGTTCTGATTTGATTTTAGTTCCTTCCTTTTTTATTCGGACATTCCTAGGACATTATTATATTCCTAGAAAGTGCTTTACGATTTTCACTAGTACGTTTGTTTTCGATATTATTTTATCGTATACGAGAATAAAAAAATTGCCAGTTATTTCGAAAGCTCCTTATTAGGCTGCGCCGTTGAGTGCTTGTCGTTAATTCCAACGTTATTCACGCGCAGTCTTTAACGAGTACCGGATGGTGGAGGGATATTCGAACGAAGATGCTACTGTATGTTACGAAATAAACCATTCGGATGTTTAAGCTGTTTACGATATCGATAAATTTCTACCTCGGAATTTGACGTTATTCAATTTTTTTTTTGTTTAATCGTATCATTTATCTTAGACGATCGACTTTAATATCGATTAATTTTACAATTATTAAAGAATCGTGGAAATGAAGTCGCGTTATTCTCTAATAAAAAATAGCGATAAACTCTTAACTGTCGTGTCTGGTAAAGTGGAACGAACGAAGCGGATTCTTCCGCAGAAGAAGAAAAAAATTCCCAAAAGAAACGATTAGCGATTTTAGCGACCGACGATCGATGAAGCGACAACATTTTCCAGAAAAATCAGAAACCTGTACCCATCGCGATCTACCGAAGGACAAAACTTTAGCGCATGATGACGCATATGTAACGGAATAGTGAGACGGAGGGGAAATTCGTCTTAGAACGTTTCACCAGTTTTTATCAAATTAAGGATGATTGCCCATTACTACCTTTGAAGTGAAACTTCTACTGGCGCGATTTATATGTGGAATTAACCAGCAAAACGAGCGAGCGAACGGAAATAATAGATGGATATATGTATGTATATATATATGTGTGTATGTAACCTGGTTTGATATGCTAGTGTTGGTATATATATATACCAACACTAGCCTATCAAACCAGGTTCTGTTGCGTTAGGTCTGTCAACGGAAAGATATATATATATATATATACATCCCATTCGCATGGTTTATACACGTTTTTTTAAACATCACTACAGTCAGAATAAACCGACCACAATTGTCGAAGCTAATAAGTTAGTAACAAATTAACTTATATCTAAGGTGTGGCATGAAATACCGATCACTCTCAATAGAGCGAGCAGGACAGACAAAACATGAAGGATCTATAGAAACAGTGAGAAAGAAGGGACAAAGAAAATATATGTGGTGTTTGTAGAGAAAAATCAAAGAACTAATAAAATAATTATTTCAATGAATCGCTGGGAGCTGCTGTTATAGCGTAAGGTTATCCGATCCAGAGAAAGTCACTGGTCGAAAGCCTTTTAAGCCTTCTTATAGGATTACCAGGTATGGCTGTTGCATACTCGAAATATTGTGGTTGGAGCTGGTACGCAAGCTCGTTAAAAAAATTGTTATATCGTCTAACGTGATAATCGTGTACATATTCAATATAGAGATCATCGTGAATGGTACACGATTTGATACAAAGAACGGAACGTCGACCATCTGACGAAGAATCTTGGATTGTAGCTGCTGAATACGATGTATATTACTTCTTGCAGATGCGTCGTAAATTTCAATTCCATATTAGAGCTATTACCGACAAGTATACCAGACGCTTGCAGGATAGCTTTACAGAGGACTTTCTGCAAATTACACTGCGCGGCAATTTCATTCTGGTACATACTTTTTCACGTACATACTGAATGTGACTACTCCATGTACGGCGACGGTCCAAATACAGACCTAAGTATTTGATAGTGTCGCAATGAGGAAAAGGAATGTTATTGATTTTAACTGGTGGGCAAGGCTTCAGTGAAAACGTTACCTCTTGACTTTTTTTTTCATATTGATTTTAATTCCCCACTGTGTAGCCCGTACAGATATTTTATCTACATGTTCTCGCATAAGAGCAGATGCGTGTGAACAATCATCATATGCCGTTAGGATGCATATATCATCAGCGTAGGTCGTCAACACGGAGATAGTTAGTAGTTCCGTTGTATACAGTAAATAGAATAGAGATCCAAGTACACTTCCTTGCGGAATCGAAGCTCTGACGTCATACTTTTTGGAGAAGATACTGTTTATCTTGACTTGGATATATATATATATATATATATGTATATATGTGCGTGTGTGTTTATATATATATATATATATATATATATATATATAATTAAATTATGTATCGAATTTAGTTAAAATGTCTTCAAGTTTCACTTCTATCCTGTCGAGGCACAGATGTTTTTTTACCGGCGATTCGTTTCCTTCGCACGGAGAACGTTCTCCGGTCAAATTCTGCGCGTCACTTGGAATATACACCGGAGTCCAGTCGTTGCCTGTTTAAACTAATTACACCAATTCCTCGGTTCTGTCCGAGATTGCGCGTTGGTAATTAATAAGAGTCCGTTGTTTCCCTGATTAATTGTAGGAGCTTGGAAACTATTGTCGACTTCTAGAACCTCGCGTAGTTTATTATAATACGACGAATAGAATTTAATCTTGAATTAAAAAAAAATGTCCGTCCACGTAATAATAGTTCAACTAAAATGCGGCTAACCTTCTTTTGATCGATTATTCCGTTTTTGAACAACATTGAGGTTCCGAAGAAGAAAATTAATATTTATATTACCCGTCTTAGAAATCAAAACAAACAAAAAAATAAAATCCTAGAAGGGAAACTCGAAAAAGAAGTTTAATAAACCGTCTGGAAAAGCGGAAAAATAAAGCTATTAGGACAATAAGACGTAATCACTTTATTAAAAAATATCTCACACGCGCTAATAGTAAACCTCTTGTTTGTCGTTTATTTTTTACAATAATCGTTTTTTTTAAATCTACCGCGTTATAAAGATTTCACCCCCCCCCTATTATGCGGCAACGATGAAATTAATGTATCTAGAATTTGAATTTACTCTCGTTATACCGATTGGCGAAAGTAGAAAAAGATTGAAAATTTGAATAATTCGGTCGACTGCATAATTTACTATTTTGTTATTTTTTTAATGTCGTCTTCGTCGCTGGCTGTCGTAAAACTTTCTGACGATTAAACAAAGTATTGCGCAAAACAAAGTGTGTTTCTGCCGATATTTTTTCAAAATTGACATACGGCTTCGTGTCCAATTCCATTCGATTTTAACCTCCCAATATCGAATGTAACGACGAATATTTTACCTCGCGTAGAATACGAGGCAATTTTTATGTTTCGCTCTCTTACGCCGGCAATTAATATTAACATCTAGCGTGTTTCTACACCATAGAGAAGGATCGACTAGACGTGGAAAAATGCTGATAGAGTAGCTGCTTATATTTTATTATGAGTGCATCATCCAGACTTAATTTTAGCGTATCTAGCGAATTTAACACGTTCAAAATCGACCGCATTATAGATATTCCACCCGGGTCGGAACGACAATACGGATTTAATATCGCTTGGAAAAATGTTATCGTGTAACGCGATGTTGCTGATATTAAGATGTGCGTTGTTTTCGTTTTGATTGTTTTGGGTACTTTTAATTCGTAGGTTAGAATAACGGGACATTTTATGAAATAATTTCGAACTCTGAAAACTCGTGTCACGGGTGTTCCACGAGGTAGTATTTCGGGTTCCAAAATTAGCAAACACGCAGGTAGCTTTGTACGGCACGGCAATATTTTGTAGCTCTTACCGACCAACATTAAAAATCAATTACAAATCGGTTGTAGGCCGCGTTTTAAAGTATTATCGCAAACGGCAAATCGAAATAAATGCGTTCAAAATTGAGGTCATCATTTTTTACTCGTCGTCCACCAATTTTACCATCCGAACTTCTAGTCGATGATAATACATTGGTCGAATACATTCGGGTGTTATATTAGATAAACGACACTAACCTTCTCGGCGCCTGTAAATTACGCAGCTCTAAGTAAGGCAGTAAGCGCTGTATAATGCTAATAATAAGCTCAACATTTATAAAACGTTTATTCTATTTGTGACCATTGTATGGTTTAAGATATGAAACATGCGTGAGAAATTAAATTTACCTTTTATTCGGGATCTTACTCTGAACTCGTATATTCTGCGATAATATGAGTATATGCCAACGATGATCGGAAGTTAACTTAATAAGTGTAGACTCCTTAAACATCATATAAATTAATCATATTTGATTAAATGTAATCCGCTAACATTATTTTGTTATATATATATATATTTATATTATGTGTATTACATTATCTATCTTTAATATTATTACTATTATTTTCTATCGAATAACATACTGAATTTCTTTTTTTAATGTGATACAAAACGTTTTATGTTTTTTTTAATATTCTCAGGCTAGGAAATATACTAATTTCTATTTATAAAAAATATTACATAAAGAATTTAGATTATCATTATAATTCCGATATAATTTTTATTCTTTCTACTATTGTTTAATTTATGTAAATCAATAAATATTTCCTTGTTCTTCTTCAGGTGTGTATCGAGCAATTCCGAATTGTTATTGATTATGAGTAAAAATCCTTCGATCCGAACATTTTAATAGGTAAGTTCTATTATAGTTCTACATTATTATTACTATTCGGAATGATAATTACCTTTGTTATTAGTTCGGAATGGTTAAATTATTAATATATATATATATATATATATATATAAATATACGTATATGAGAAATACCGCATGGTACAATACCGAATAATTATGACGAAGCCGTCATATCTATAAACGATACGAGAATGTGAATCTGACATAACTTCTAAACCAAGTGACGAATGAAGTTAGGATATCTGATTTCAGCTGGGGGTTGTTCAAAATACTGAGTACTAGACTGCACACAGTCAGCTGTTGCATCGATATCTGACGATACGTGATATTGTATATTGAGGTTAATATGGAGATCAATCAATTCTCGAAATCTTTCCCAGTCAATACTTTTATTTGTCAATCGTGGAGGTGGAGGATGATTCATTTTGACTGGTGAGGTATATGATAGCAGTATGGGTAAATGATCTAAGATCGGCCATGCACTCAGCCTTAAAATGATGTACCGGCATACCCCTGGTAAGAAAGAAGTAAATTATGTCGGGTATCTTGTTGATGTCTGAGGCCAGTGAGTAGGACTTCCTGGCGAAATAATCTGACAGTTAGCACGTTGACTTAAGGAATACTCGCCCGCGTGGAGTGCAAATTCTTGATCCCATGTTAGATTTTTGGCATTGAAGTCTCCTCCAAGAATCCAATACCCAGATGATTTAATAATGCATCATAGTCAGCTTCACGAGGAGGACAGTAAATACTACCAACATTAACTGTGTGATTATTTAATTCTATGCATATAATTGAGGACTGGATATGTCAAACATACTATTAGCGTAATGATTAATTGAATTCTTGACAACGACCGCATCCTCTTGCCATTCCACTGGGGGGGTTAGCAAGGTAGACTGAGTAGTTATGAAATGTAGGTTGATTTATGTAGCTGGTAAGATGTGTTTCTGAAAGTAGACAACTCAAATTCGATTTTCCCGAGGAGTAGACTGCATTCCAGCATACAATTTTAAGATGCCAGATAGGAGTAATTTTTTCCTTTTCTTACTCGGATTTTTTGGTAGTATTTTTTGAAGATCTTCAAGAGATGAGACTCTTTCTTCAAGAGATGTTAGTTTTTGAATAAGAGTTTGTTGAGAGGCCTCAAGTCTTTGAAGAATTTCCATAAATTTGTTAGTATCATTTGAAAATTGAGGAGCAGCAGGAGTAGATGTAGTAGTAGTTGAAATGTTTGGAGTTATCGCAGAAGCGTAAGATACTTGAGAGTTGACAAGTCTGGAAATTGATGGTAAAACTGGATTGCTATTAATTCGTTCCACAGCGGTGATTTTGTTTAGCAGGTTTTGCAAGAGAAATTTTTGACTGGCAGTAAGAACAACCTTTATAATTGGCTGTATGATTACCTTTACAGTTTACACATTTTGGTAGAGTTGTGTTGTAGGAGTGACAGCTGCTTGAAGCATGAGAGTCGCCACATTTGACACATTTGACACATTTAGGAGTTTTTGTGCAGTAATTTTTGGTATGACCTAAATCTTGACAGGGAGTATACTGAGAAGGCTAGGAATTTATTTAAACATTTTTACAGAGACACGACAATAGCAGAGTCTGTATATCAAATATTTCGCGATTATTTGAACTAATTTTAACTTCCACCTTAAATAATGGCAGTTTAATAACAGTTGTATTATTTTCAACTTGTTTCTTGACCTGTATACATTAATTATATTAAGTACATGGCGACCGGTTGCTGATAACTCATTAGTGTGATTTCATTAAAATCTGTAGAATGGTGTAATCCTCTTATGAAAATAGTAAATGGCTTATCCTCGTGTAAATGATAGGTATGGGATTTGATAGGTTCTTTTTTTGTCTAAGTCCGGTAAGCTCGAGATGTTAATGCATTTCGGAGCTTTCGATAGTCACCAGATGAGATTGTAGTGAGCTTAATGGCTAGAGCTTTCATTTAAAATGGTGTGATGTCAATGGTAGTTAACGGCTGATTTAAAGCCTTCATAGATAATAATACTGAGATAAAAAATTGGGGTGGTTTTTTTATTTTTCATGGGGTGGTACTTTGTCTATTTGTGATATATTAAGATCTATATTGCTCTATCCACATGTTTGACGGAAGAAATATGCGATGATGGATTTCCGCCAACTCCTAATTTGTGCTTCAAAATTATATTTTCCTCTCTGACAGACTTAAGTTCTTCTCTTTGAGTGAATTAATCACTTGGAAAAGCTCGTCACTAGTATTCAAAGTTAGCTCACAATCCCGCTTATAAGATGCGGAAGATTTTTTGTTGAAACTGTTCTCACTGTCTTTTTATGGAAAAACATTTTCCTTTTTCTGTTTTCGTCACCACTATGGGTTTAACTGGAATATCCTCATCGTTAATAGGATTTTGCTGTTGTTGTTGATGATTAATTGACGATTGTGGCGTGCGCAACATAATTGTTGACTCTAGTTTTATCACAAGGCGACAATATTATAGATTAGCAGATAGAAAACACCACCTAAGAAGCGTAAGGTTGATGTTTCCACCTAAAAAAATAAAAATATACACGCACGTGCGTGGGTATTAGTCCGAGAAATATCTATCGTTAATTTTAAACGAGATAACGAGTTATTACGAGTTATTATTGCGGTTATTAATAAACGGAAAGGTCTCGCCAGATTAATGCTGATAAGGATTGTGGAATAAATCGCATAAAACCCCACTATTGTCTCCGTAACTATAATAACTATACTACCAACTGATAACTGATATAAATAAACACGACGAACAAATACGATATTCGAAATATAAAATATTAAATATACACGACGAACGAAAGATAACGATTATATATGCGATTTATTTAATCGACGCCTCAAAGAAAACAAAATACCAGATGTCTTTAAGACGTTAAACTGGAGTTCAGGAGTTCAGTGGGTATTCGAACACACGTAGAAAATCTAACTCACTCGCTGATAGTGTACTTGTAATAGGTAAAAGTGCGGAAGAAATACAAGTCACGCTGACGGAACTTAATTCGCATTCCGAAAAGATCGCATTAAAGATAAATCTGCAAAAAACCAAGATAACGATGAATACAATGGAAGACGCGATGATAACTGTAAATGGCGGAAAAATCGAGGTGAGACTAGAAGTTACAATGAAAAAGAATAACACGGTACCGATGAAAAGATGAATATCTCTCGTTCGGATGGAATTTGAAAGTTGAACAAAGTTTCAGAGAAATAAAGAGAACACTGAAAAGTGAACTCTACAATCAGTGCGTGTTGCCGCCGCTGTTGAAATATAGAGTTTTACTAAAAGAGCAGTTAGAAGAATTAGGAAAAACGGCACACGAAACAATTATTCTTAATACCAGATTAAAGGACTACAAGTGGATTTCACGGATGAGACAACAAACAAAATTATCGGATGCAGAGGAAAGGCTAAAATTTGGACATATCGTAAGGCACAACGACGATAGGCGGGACCAAATGTATGATGCAGTGGTGGCCGATTGACAGTCGCCGCGTACGAGGTCCGTGACTAGGTGCAGGGATAATGTTGTGATATTAGATTCGAAACGATAAAAGACGTTAGAAATGTTTGGCCTACACCCATTAGTGGGTTGATACTGTCATATCGGTTATATATATTCATTGTGCGCGTGTTAAAAAACATTATTTTTTGTAAATGAAAGAAAAAAGTAATGATATTATAACCGAAGAACGCGTAAGATAGTTAAATCATTTCAGTCGTACATCGTCAATTTTTGACACGAAATTATAAATTTTGACGTCGGAAGTAAAGTAAAATAAAATAAATTTTATTTCGAGTTTTATGTAGTATATGCTCCACCATATCGTAACTGTGTTGTTGGAAGTGCAAACATAAAATAATATCTTCTTATATATAGAATTTTGTTAACATTATATATATATTTATTACATAGAGAATAAATATATATATCGCATATGACATTGTGTTAAAAAATAAAATATTTCTTAACATTTCTAGATGACGCAAATACTTACTAGTAATAGAACCGTCGGATATTGCACGTTATCGATAATCGTAAGTAATTAGTAATGAAGTACAGAAAACATTCGAGACATTGTATACGCTAGTTGGAAAAGTATAATGTTACTTCTATTGTTTGTCCACATCGGCTGAATGAAATACTTTTATTGGAACATTTCTTTTCATTTATCTCGGATTATGTATATATATGTATCATCATCATGATCCGTTATAGAAGACATTTCCATTCATATATGTCGGTTTTTATACAGTATAGACTTTCAATTATCCGCGATATTGGGTGGCGTGACAATTGCAGATAATCCGCAAAATTTTTAAAAGATCAAAAAAAATAATTTAAATCAATAACATCTACATACTTGCATACGCATATATGTTATTACGTAATTTATAAAGTAAAGAAGGTTTTAAAAATTACCTGTAGGTTTCGTAAAAAGAATCTATAATCACTTTTTGTTTTTTCGAAATCAAACATCTGTTTTCTAATTTAGTTTGAAGTTTTTTTAGTACCATTTTATCACAGAGCGACACATCATCTTGTTCCTTCAGGATAGAGTTATGATTTCTTCGTCTTATCTTCTTTCTCTTGCTTACTTTCCTCTGAAACCATACCCGATGCTCTAATTTGTACATCAGTAAGATGTTCAAAGCCTGGATCATTGGCGTCGCAATTAATCCACTCAACAATGCTGGGCTTACGACACACTTCCTGCTATAACGGATTTCGGTAAATTAGCTAAATCAAAAAATCCATCCTATAAAGATGAGTTTATTTCGTTTAGTTTATTTCTTCTCCTATAATAATCTAATATCGCCGAATTTTAAGTCAACATGAACCGGAACAACGATATCGCGAAATAAATTCGCATACTTTCATTTTATTATTCTTTAATACGGGATTGTCATACACATTGTGTTAACTAGAAATGCTAATAAAAAAATAATAATGGCGGGGTGGTCGACGTATAATGTTTATTTAATAATAACTTTACGGTATCGCGGATCGAAACAAACTGCACACATACACGTTCAACAGTTAGCTAACAGGCAAACTAGTTGGTTACTGGAACTGGATATAATTCAAGAGGACGGTTAGTTACCTACGCACGTACACATACATGCGTGTGTATGTGTCTAAACGCCTTGATGTTCAGATATTGTTATGTGCATATGTTTCGACGGACCTTTCTTTTATCGTTGTTACGATATTATCGTCGTTATTGTTGTTGTTGTATTATTATCGGTTTGCCTTGACAATAGCCTAGGTGTGTACGTCTGGACTATTGCTCTCCAGCTTTTACTATATACTAATAGAAATATACGTATATATATTTTATATTTCATGATCACAACCTAGAGACACCTTCCTTATTTTTATATTACGGCTAAGGTATCGGTGTTGAATATATCGCGACGACTTGGTAAACCGCAATTGAAAATCGGAGCAAAGTCCTCTTAGTAGAGAACCACACCGTTACCTGCGGCAGACAACAGTCGTTCCAGCTTATTATATCCAGATTCAGAGCTACGCAGTATACATATAATTATACGTATATATTTGCTGGATTGCTGTAACGAGAGTAAAGGTAAAATGGAAGTTACACTTTACTCTCTGTAATTCGAATATTTTTCTCTTCCTTCAGTCTCCTATCATCTGGATGAAGTTTTGAGCAACAATTTTATCCGAAACTTTCTCTTCTAGAATATTTTTTATTTTCCGTCACGACCACTTATTAGACGTAAATGTGTACTTTTCTTAGCGTTCAAACATTAATTTGGAATTTCCTATTATCGTTGTAGGAATATCACGACGTTAGATGGATAGGTTATTCAAATTTGAAATTAGAATGATAAATTTTACATTCGAAAGCCTATAAAATTGTATGCTAAAGTCTACTCCGATAGAGACGTTTTCACTTATATAGTCATCGACATAAAAATCAACCGATTATCAAAAGCTGTTCAAAAGCTGTGTGTACACGAGTTTAGTCTATTGTAAAAATTAGTTATCGTTAACAAACAGAAAAGAATAGAATAGATTCCGAACGGGAACAGACAAATTTGAAAACCAAGTTAAGAATATAACATCGGCGCTAAATATACATATTAACTACGGAATGATAATAATAATAATAAAATATTAGTTTATCGATATTTAATTTCGATTATTTTTGAATTGTACGTATAAGAATATATATACATTAAATAAAGGATTTATTATATATATTTTTTAAGCTATTATTTTAAAAGCACCAATTTTCAGTAAATATATACAATCTATATCGAATAAGTTAGATTTTCTTTCTTTTTTATTTTTTAAATATTCTGTATAATTTTTTTTTTCAATTACAAAAAAAAAAGTAAACAAAATTAAAACATTTTTTCTACGTTTCATTTGTATAATTCCTTTGTTGTCTCCGCGTCATTTATTATCCCAAAATTATAATCGGTCCGAAAGCAATTTAATTATTTTACCGAAATGTAGAGTTAACTGGTTAAAGTGTTACGTGGTGGCGGTATTGTTGTATGGAGCAGAGAGTTGGACGCTCAAGGCTGCATCAGTCGAGAAAGCTTTCGAAATGCGGCTGTATCATTTTGGGTAGATAAGATATCCAATGAAACTATTTTAAAACAAATGAAGAAAAAATGCACGTGGCTTCAATAAAAAAACGCAAAGCAGCCTACTTTGGACACATAATGCGGAACAGGAAATACGTCATGCAGACCATAATACAAAGCAAAATAGACGGTGGCAAATGTCGAGGACGCAGACGAATGTCATGGACGAAAAATCTCGAAGATTGATTTAATATGCCTGACACGGCTACACTGGTTCATACGGCATGAGATAAAGAAATATATTGTCAGATTGTCATCAACCACCGGTAGGAGATGGACTTACAAGAAGAAGTAGCCATCGGTGTTCCTTATAGAATCTTTCAGCAGTTTACGAAACAACCTAGTTCGTTTTGAGATACACGGTACGCCGGTGAACGCAGTCTATATATATATATATGTTTATCCTTATCGTAGTCGCACACAACATCAAAATAGTATTGCGTTCGCGTGGTCAAATTTATTTGCGAAAGAAAGATTTTCCAAAAAATTACGTTATTCACTTCGGTTAAAGCTGTGAGAACGATGTCATTTACAAGAACCTAGCGATATTATTGCGACTAGTTACTGCAAAATCTAGATAAAGCACCGGATCAGAGACATTCCTTCGAAACGTGCAAGCCTATAAAAGAAAGTAGATTGATATTTGCTGTAAAAATATTAATTTTAATTTTTATAACGGCGTAATGGTCGAACGGCTTAGTGTTTAATTTAGTGTTCTTATTTGTATATATTATATATATATATATATATATATATATATATATATATATATATATATATATATATATATATATATATATATATATATATATATTCGTAATATAAGTGCATGATGTAAAATAGAAGATATATGAAATATTATAGTGAATGTGTACGTTTGGAAGATAATCGTTTCCGACTTAAGAGGTTCCGTGTTCAATAAACCGTTCTTACACGCACGATGGAATCTAATTCTCGCATGGCTGTACTTTTAATAACGGAAAAAAAATCTTATCTTTAGATTATCTTGTAAGACGATAACGTTTGATCAAATTTTACCACGACCGTTAATCGATATGGAAAACCGGCATATTTTCAGATGAAGCGTTGGGTCATCGACCTGCAATACGAGTAATCTGCGGGTGCACTTATACATACGTATATTATATATAATAATATACGTATATCGACCTATCTTATAAATGCAGATAATGGAAATACGATGCAGATTTATGGAAGTGTGGATGCTGTTTTAGAGTTTTCCTCTGCAGTTCGTTGAGAAATTGAAATGACCAAAGACCAAATGTATATATATATATATATATATATATATATATATATATGAAGCTCCTATATGCAATGATGGTTGTTTTGTGGAAAAGCGTCAGAAACGTCTTCCAGATTACGGGTAACGTTTTTATAATATCCGTTATTTAGACACGTTACGAATACGCTTACGCCATCATCGGTAGCGTGGAATTCGTAATTTGGTTTTTCTGTAAGTTACTAGCCGTGGAAAGAATGAGTATATATATATATAATATAGGTTTGTGGTGTAAATATGCCACGTTCTCTGTGGCATGAACTCATTAAACTGCAATAATTACTCTAGTAGAATTAACGGAAATTTGTCTCTGCTTTTTTTGTGTATATATATACATATATATATACATATATATATATATACATATATATATGTACATACATTTTAATATTTAATGAAGAGTCGTATGTGTACAACCGCTTTTTTAAAAAAATAAGACAGTCTTTAACTGTTAAGATCACAGCCCTGTTACGGTCTAATTGTTGCACTGTTCAAGCGTGTGTCTGTGGTGTGTGTGTGTGTGTGTGTGCGCCTGAACTTCATCGGCTTGGGAATGCCGATTATAATAGTAATAAGAGCGAGATTTTATCCGGTTAAGAATTACGATATTTATCTGGCGATTAAATTCATGCGTATGCCTACTAGCGATCGAGGAGGAAGGCAGATGCGATAAGTATATAATAACTGTCGTTCGTGTTACCTATTGTTGGGTATGCAAATTTTTTTCGATAACGTTGTTTTTAGAAAATTTGATTCTAGTAGATCGCTTTTTTTAGCCGGTTCTATATTACACTCCATCAAGCTCGTAATTCCGGGAACATATATCTTAATTTTTTTTTTTTTTAATATTATGTAAATCTCCATATGCCGTTTGTAACGACCAGGGTTATTACAGCATAAGGAGACGTGTGTCTAGTTTATATGTATGCTAGGAGTCCGCTTTTACAAAAGCCAGGATGCTAACTATTGATTGAGGGTTGTTTGAAAGCATTTTGTGTATTGGGCCCTGTATTTTGTGTTTTAACCTGTGTGGTGTGAGTGTTTGGCAGTTGCACATTAAGTGTGCGACTGTTGGTTCTGTTAAATGTCCGCATAAGGAGCAGTTTGTTGGTGGAGGGCTTTTGGTATAAAGAAAGAAAGAAAGTATATTTGACATTAATTTTACAATTTACAGATATGTGCACCAATAACCATATAATAAATGTGCCGGAAATGATGTTCCTCTCCATTTATGAAATAAAATTCTTACATTATACAATTGAAATAATAATAGTATGTCATATAACATTGTATGGTGGAAAAATTAATAATAAAAACCACCGCAAAAGAATAAATAAAAGATTAATTATAATATAGATAAATAATTAAGCATACGTTGATAAAAGTAAATATTATATATAACGGGAAAATAATGAAACAAAATAACAGAGAAATTATGTGTAAAGTAAATTATGTTTAATTCGCCGGTGCTTATATTTAGTATACCTAAAATTTAGTTGTCTGGAATCGTAATTTGCAATCACTGAAAGCAAATCATTGTGATGCGAACTACAACTGTCAAAAAATGTTTTTGATAATATCTGCAGTATACAGTGCATATATGACACTTTGGTGTATATGGGGACATTAAGAATACATCTGAGACATCGATTTTGAACTAATTGTAATCTCTTAAAACTGGCATTCGAAACTGAAGACCAAACCGGACATGCACATGTTAAGATAGGCCTAATCAATGATTAAAGGTAATTGTGTGATATGGCTGTATGATCCACTCGTAGACGGTTTAGGGTACCATATTCTTTTCTACTTGTGCCATCTGGAGGCCACCATGGTTCTATAGTTGATTTTATGCCCCTAAGGAAGGTTGTTTGTGAGGTCCAGCCTCGGTCGTCCATTCCTGCTTGCTGTTGTTCATGAGTATGTGTGCTAATGTTGATGGAGGTGGTGAGTATTCTGGTGCTGGTGAAAGTACCATAGACCGAGCTTCAAGGTCTACTTTATTACTACCGTGCATCATCCCAATGTGACTTTGGATCCACAGAATCGGTCGTAATCGATTATCTTTCAATTTTTCTCTAATTATTATTTGCTCCTCAAGACGACTCGCTTCACATCGTGTAAAACAGTTATTACGCTCGTGCGGTATACTATAATATAAAAGAAGGAATAGCTAAATTGGAGTACTAAATAAAATTCGTAAATGGTTTCGTTAAGCCAAAGAGCAAATAGTTATAAATAGACAGCTATACACAGTCGATTTTGATCAATTTTTCTCAACAAGCCTAAAGCTAGAGGCATTCTTATTACAAGCAGTAAGAAAATGCTGTCCATTGTCACTTCAATGCATACATCGAAGGAGTACAACGAACGGCGAATATTAATAGTCTGGAATTCAATATTAGCACCTATAAGCTACACTGACGACCAGGTACGACAGAAGGAATATGCTAAAAATAATGCATGTAATAGCAGTAGCAGGTAAGAAGCTAGGAATGAAAATAAACATCGACAGAACTAAAGTTATGAGAATAGTAAAATCACGGCAAATTCTCTAATAGAAATATATATATAATATAGATGGAGAAAAGATGGAACAGGTAGATGAATATATAAATACCCGAGGTGTTTAATCGCAGAAAATGGGAAAGATGATGAACGAGTAAGAAGAAGAATAGGCTACGACAGGAGTGTATTTAATAATCCGGATACTTAAAGATAGAGAACTGTCCTCCGTACAGTTAAAAATGAAAATTCTTCAACATTGTAGTCCGTGTAAATTAGTTTCCTCAGTGGACATAAGAATGTGCAGAAACAATTAGACGAAGAGCTCTGAATGCATTGAAAGCTATATATCTACCAGTGATAATCATTTAAAATACAGGAGAGCTCGTGCAAAACCAAAATGGACCATAAAACAAGCGAAACGTAAATCCTGGAATGAATTTACATCAACAATCATGTCGTCTACTGCAGCCAGGAAAATTTTGGTCAAAAATACGCTCCCTAGACCATCTCCATTCGTCCCTACTTCCAACCGTCCTGAATAGCGGAGGTGCAAACATTTGCAACACTGATGAAATTGCTTTTGCAGATTACTACCAACAAATTATACGGTTGAATAAACAAGAAGATCCAAACATTTATTTAGATAAATCAAACCTAAATGATTACAATAAGGAAATCAGCCAACGAGAATTAATCCACGCCATCAAACTAACAAAAGAAAAAACACCTGCACATGTGCATGTTAAAAAATGCTAAATCCGAGAAGATGATCCTTTTCGTACGAGGAAAAATCAAAGACCAAAAAGACGAAGTATATACACGGGATCGATGTAAGAGAGTCACTGTACCGGAAATAATATAAATGGCAAAGCAGCGGCACCATATAACAGACCAACCTACCGCATCAACCTCCTGGTAAGGAGAGAGCGACATGGTGGTGGATTAATGTTTAAAATTTCCAAAGAAAAATGTAAAATTTGTTATTTATACGTGGAATACAAATCTTTTATTACGAGAATTATTTTCTACTATTATAAGAACATTCGGACGTCGAAAGCTTCCAAGAATTTTTTTTTATTATTATTATTATTTTTTGTAGAATTTAGAAATTTTTTTTGTTAATTTTGCCGAAGTTCGTACTCGGTATGAGGAAGCGAGCGAAATATTAATATAGTTTCCAGATTTAGAAATAAAATTTAAAATCTTGTCGCGTTTTGTGCACTTCTTTTTTGTATCGTACAATTATGCAATCATACGTGTGTGCGTGCAGATATACACTATTTATATATATATGTGTGTGTATGAATGTGTGCGCGCGTTATACATATATATATACAAAAAAATATTCGTACCTTTTATCCTTACTGTATTGAATACTGAAACATTTTTTAACCTCGTTGTTTTACCTATTTAATTGTAACTGCGTTTAAGCATGTATATGTAGATAATAATGCGTATCAATATATAATATACATACAAATATATATATATATAAATATATATATATATATATATTGATAAAAAGTAAACAATTTCAGTAAATTTGTATTAAAAGACACAAAGCTCTTTGGCTATTCAAGCTATTTTGAAATGTGGATAAATAAAAAAAAAAATTTAAATATAAGAAAATAATTCATTTAAATGTATAATATCACAAAAGAAAAGTAATGCGAAATAACAAATTTGATAATAAACTAACTTGCTGATAATAAACGTATTAAACAACGCAACCAGTCGGCAATATACGTAATAATATATACATAGGCATCCATTAACTAGTCAGAAAAATCCAAAACTCTGCGCATAATATAAAGAATAAAACATGATTAAATTTATAATAAACTAATTACTTATCAGAATCTATCGTGGAATTTAATAAATTATTTTTATCTCTTTCTTCAATTATTTCTATTTTTTTTTCTGACGTTTTCTTTTTTTTTTTTACAAAATTTTCCTGTACGTAAAATTTTTTGAATTTTAGTTAATATTATTGATTTCATTTTTTAGAACCTTTTTCCAAATAACGATGTATCTCTTTAAATCATATTGAGAATTATCAGCTTCGTTTGTTATAATACAAATTTTGCTTATTTTAACTATTTTTTTGTTGCTTACTTTTTCAAAATTCACTACTTGGCACTCCAGTTTAAATTTTATATATATATATATATATATATTAATATGTATGTAAATGGACAAATATGTGTATATCGATTCTCTCTCTCTCTCTCATATATATATATATATATATATATATATATATATATATATATATATATATATATATATATATGAAAACACATGTATAATTACACACATACACATATAATATATATATGTGTGTGTGTGTGTAATTATTCATATATATATACTGCTTTTATGTAATATATATTTGCCGGTTTATTCATAATTCGAAAATTAATCGATATGAGATTAGTTACTGAGTTGAATCTAGTGCAGAAACGATTAATAATTAACTATTTTTATATTATCAGCATCGTACGCTCCCATAATTATGAACCCAAAATACAATATAAAATTCGTGTTATACAGTGCATTCTATATACGTATATTTTAAAAAATTTACCGAAGATGCTGCAAGTTTAGCACGTGTTTACACCCCGAAAATCGCACAAAATGAGGATGAAGGAACAGAGCAGATCAGTATGAATGTATTTATGAAAATTGGTTTAATATAACGTATATGATATGGACACATTGCATTACTTAACAGAAAGGGATTTCTTTGAAAGAACACTTAATACTAGGCAAAGAGTAAGTTGAAATAATAATAATTATATATATATATATATATATATATATATATATATATATAATAAGGTCGAGGGGGCGTAGTTGTTAGAGTGCTCGACTGTCAACTCGACAATTGGAGGTTCGAAACCAAGGCGACATAGAAAATTTTCATCATATTTAATTCTTAATTATCAGCGAGAAGGCAGCGGTGCCCCTCTCTGTATAGCATCATATGCGCGCGCAACTACGTCGCATATAAATAGTGTCTTGAATGCTAGCTTATTTTGCATGTAAAAATGAATGTACAATAGCTAGTCGCGACATTCGGCAACGAATAATAGGACGATGATGATGATATACACATGTATATATAAAATATATTCATACAGTTTATTTGGATAGGGAGCGAATGAACTATATATATATATATATATATATATATATATATATATATATATATATATGTATATAATTAAATGTACGCTTGTATAAGCTTACATGTATAATCTTGACTGGTAACGTCTAATAAATATAAATATAACTGAAATTGAAATTGAAATAATAATTTAGCTTAATAACGTTACTGAGAAGTAAGAAACCAGTTAATAGGCACAGAATGTAAAACATTGGAATTGATAAACAGATTTTATCTTCCAGTTCGAGAGAAACGCGAAATGTTATTTAGTGTAAATGACTTCTTAAATAATCTCCAAATTCTTATTAACTATAATAATTGTGTGAAAACCTGCCTGATGAAGATTCATTAATAATGTATAGACGGACGAGCTTACATAATCGACTATTGTAAAAATTCTGACGAGAAAAACTCATACATACATACTGTGTTTTTGGATTGTTAAAGCTAGTAGTACAGTCGCAGCTGTAGTTTATGTTTTTTTTTGGCTACTAACTTCGATTCAATTTAAATTAACCTAATTAAATAAACTAATTAAATATTTTGTTTTTTCGTTATATCGTAATTAATATGAATATCGTTCCTCATTTCGTACATTGCCAATTTATTCCTTGTATAGAGCGATCTTTCTGAGATATACACAATTATTTTTCAGACGTGCAAAAAATGTGAAGATTACTCGCGAGAATTAGTCAAAAAGGGTGATATTTTAATTTACACGGTTATCAGTATAAGTAATGAACATATATAATATAAGTAAATCGATTAATTTTTTTAATATAATTTTTATTTCCTATATTTATTTTTATTATTTCAAGGTCAACATAGGGTGATCGTGTATATATATATATATATATATATATATATATATATATATATATATATATATATGCAAATATTTATTTTAGAGCGTGAACCTTATTTCAAACTTTATATTCAACTCTATTATTACCACCGCTGTACTAGTTGGTCGAACGTCGAGGAATTTCCCATTTTTTTCAACGCTTAGTTTGCTACTCGGGAACCGCTAAATAGGTTAAGTACATCTCGAGACCGGATTAGTAGCTTGCGTTTACACGATCGTTAGTAGTTTTCAACGTTGTTACCATTTTACGTTAAAACGGCTCGGTCGCACTTTATGGGGAGCTCTTCAAATTTTTCGGAAGTTCGATATAACGAGGCTGAAATAATTTATCATCTCACGCAGCTCCGACGATGACCGGAGCAAATCTAAAAAGAAAAACTGAACAAAACGACAAAGAGTAAAAAAATAGGTACACTCGTATTTTTTTTTTAAACGATTTTCAGTTTTATACTTACTCTCAGACCGTTCCGGTTTATAAGTAGATACCCGTTCCATTACCTTGTTTAATTGTTAAGAATAATAAAATTTATTTATTTATTTAATTAATGAAGCCACACAACAGCTAAAAGCCAGTTATAGTGTAAGCTTATAAATAAAATAATACAATGAATAATATTTTCTGAATTATAAAATTAAAAGTAAAAAAAATAAAATACAAAAAAAAAAATACATTGAACATCACACCCATTAAATACACCAGATAAACTACACGCATTCACAAGTCTCACACTCATTAAAACATACATCATTCACACCCCATTCACACAATCTTACTCGAAATAAACAGACGGATAATCTTTAACAAAGCAATAAATAATAAATACAATATAAACATTAACCTATATATACTACATGTACATTAGTAAAGAAACACATATACCAAACATCCACCATAATAACAATCTAGAACCATTGGAATAGACAACAGCGAAACTCTTCATCGCAAAATATGTTCGGGAAGCAACTTATTAAAGAAATATCTGTTATCAAAGTATATATCCATACAGGGAAATATGTTCAAAAGAGAATTATATAAGCGGAAAGCTGACGACAACGGAGAACTTAAACCGAGGTTTGCTCGTGCACGCGGCTCACTAAAAAACGATTCGATCGCCTATTTCGTCACAACGTAGGACACGGTTGATGTTAACTACTCACTATTAACTCTACCGTTGCATACATCATGAAGAAATCTTAATTTGGCTATTTTCCTTCTGTAGTGTAAAGACCTCACATCCATTATATTTCTTAATATATCGTAACTCGTATATTTAGGGTAAATACCTGATATACTGTAATAAAGATATTTTAAAAATTTACCCTGAACTTTGTCAATTAACCTAATGTATTTATTATAATTATTCGGTTTTCGCGCGGCTGCTTAACCGACGTACCACAGATTAAATATCAAGAATAAAGTTCTTCGCGTTTTGACCGTTCTGGCTGAAGGAGGCGTGCATTAAACACGCCGGAAAATGACGAAGAAAAATAAAAATAAATTTCCTCTATATAGAATTTTATTTAATTATACGTATTAAAATTTTTAGGCTTCGTACAAACCATCTAAAAACAAAAAAATATTAAAAACTAAGACCCCCCCCTGTTTTTTTTCTTATTAAATACTTTATTTGTAAAATTTACGACGTAAATTACATTTTCCTTGAAAATAATGAAGTTGTCTTTCTCGCAGCGCCGGTTAAATCGGGAGAGGCCTCCCCGTACAATTTGTCGACCATTGATAATTAGGAAATTTTCGCATACACTCCCATTTACTCGGGTGGTGTGCCGTTTCTACAATTTTTCTTCTTTCTTATTTTCGTGGTTCGGTTCGTTACGTTCAATTATATTTTATCGCACCAGAATTCTAGCCTTGTCGTTTAGCTCGGTGACATCATGCATTGTACACCTCGTCGGTAACATTCCAGTATGTGGGACATTGGAGTTCTCCGCACTGACATTTCGGATCTCCTTTTAGATCCCCCACTTCATCAATTGCTCTGGCGTACTTACGATTTAAGTTTAAAAAAAAATGACGTAAGATTGTATAGAGTGATCTTAACGCGATCGGGAGAAACATATACGGAATATCTACCGTTGAAATATAAAATCTAGTTAGCGTTAAATAATAAAATAATTTATCAAGATTTGAGATGTATAAAACTCCATCGACAAACGTGATAACACGTATCAGCGTTGGCAGAAATTCGATCGCTAAATAAAGGAAGACTAAAACAGAAGACGACGAACGGCCTTTGGCAGATTTTACAGGGTACATCGGCTACACTCGTGGATAGATAAGCTGTAATCTAGCCGTTGGAGAAATGATAAATATGAAAAATTATAACAGTATCACATGAAGAAGATAAGGTTAATTTTATTTAGGTATTATCTGATTAAGTTTAAAATTATAGATATATCGTAGAATGTAAGTAGAAGATTGTAAGTGGAGTTTATCAATAAACTTAATCGAATTGCCACCTTAAATATAACGTAAATTTGTATTTATTAAATAAATTTGGGCTATTATGAAAAAATAAAACAAAGATTTTCCAGTTAAAAATTCATCAGTCGACTGTATTTTCATCTTAATTTTTTCTTAATCGGAACTAATATATTTTAAATGCTACTCGATTATTACTATGAAGGAGAGTTGCGAATGAAAAGAGAACTAAAATTTGAATTTAAATTAAAAAAAAAAAAGAGATGGTAGATTCGCGTGACGTTTATTAGCCGTGATGAAGCAGGTTTTGTGTTAACGTTGAAACGGTTCCAAAAGGATGACGTCATTTTGTTATCTTACGTCCTCTGGGGAAATGTAATTATTACGTTGCTTGGACTTACCACGTGGAAATGCGCCAGTCTTACTCTAGCGCGTAATATTGACGATAGCGCTATAATAATGATAATCAATAATCAACAACTATAATAATAATGATAATATTAAAAATAATGATAAACATACAGACGTATAGTGCCGTGGTAAGCAGAACTAATGGTACCTGTATATAACATTCAGAATTTTCCTCTTTAATCATTCCAGCGTTTTATTTCCCCGGAAAATGAACCCCGGTTACTATTTCCGTCGTCACTTTTCTTCCTCGATGAATCTTATTAACGGACAACTTTAACCGGTGTATTGACGTTTTTGTATTGACGTTTTAAATGAATATTATAATAGCCTTACATCGTCATTTATCTCAACTCGCCTATTGTAAGCGGTAGTATCGTTCGGAATTTAACGACGAGTTCCCATACCCGAAATAGGCCGGGCTACGTTGAAATGCGGATTTTTAGTAAAATGTAGAGATAATCAGATATTTCGGTCACGTGAATAAAATATAAAATTAACCGAATAAACGCGCGAATAAATAAAGTAATATACAAATGAAGCGTTAAAGGCAATGGCAAACCACCAGCGCACATCACTATGCGCGCTAATTACAGTACACTACAAAAATACCAGGGGCTGCATTGACAACAAAACGATTACAATTAGTTGTTTCGAGTGTGCGCGTCGCTAACGCCCTTTTATGTTTGCCTTGTACGCTACTTGCACTGTACAAGTAAAATTAGTATTGGTAAGTAGTCGCCTAGCTCCGATATGGAGACGGCACTTAATGATGACGATGATAAGTGAATGAACAAATATAAATGAAACGTAGTGAATGAACGAATGTATAAAGAATACATAAACAAGTGAACAAATAGGGAAATATATAAAGGAATAAATAAGCGAATAAATAAGTAATTCAGTAAATAAATAAATGTGTAAATTAATAAATGAACAATTTGACAAATGAATGTGCGAATAAATAAATAAAGAAATGTAAATCGATAAATATACATAACGATTGACCGAACGAACGAACGAACTAAATAAGAAATCAAATAGATAAACGCATAACGGAATAAATAAGTTATAAATAAATAAATAAATAAATAAAAACGAAATGTAAAGAGACCCCGAACGAATGAACGAAACAACGAGGAATGCATAAATAATTAATCAAGTAGATAAACGTATAATAAATAAGTTATAAATAAATAAATAAATAACCGAGTAAGTAAATAAATGAATAAATAAATGGATAAATAAATGGATAAATAAATAAATAAATAAATAAAAACGAAATGTAAAGAGTGACCGAACGGGAAATGGGTAAACAAACAGATAGATAAATATATATAAAGCTCTAACATTCGTGTAATACAATCAGGAGTACAGGACCGATGTGTTATATCAGATTTATATGTCAGACTTACCAGAAAATATTAACGACAGCTATACACCGCTATGCTAGCAATCGACGAAGACCGGACAACAGCATCTAATAAACTATAACATCCTATAACGGATTTTAAAAAGTTGTTTGATATATAGAAAATTAATGTTAACGAAAGAAAATCCGCACGAATCCTAATTCGCATTAAATAAAAAGTTAAAAATGTACCGGTTTATTTGTAAATAATGAATTAGTTCCACTATCGCAACTGTTAACATTATTCAACGATTCCAGGCTAAATTGCTACGCGACGTTTCACCACGGTATATACACTTACGCAGGGATCTTAAACTAGACCCAGTGTTAAAGAGGTGATTAGAGAACAATACAGCGACAGTTACATCCAGCGAATAACTGCAAATCCAGTGACAGTTGGTCTTGTATGGCACATCAAACGTCTTGGACGATATAAATTAATAACCAAATTTAGCTCGTTATTATATTATACACAAATATATAAATAACTCTGGGATAGCGGCTAAACTACTCCGTTGGGAGATTCTACATTAACACTAAATTCTATTGTCATCGTTGCTACTTATCTCCTTTCCGATGAACTGTATGTAACAAAAATATACATATATATATATATATATATATATATATATATATATATATATATATTATATATAAGGCAATAAATAAGTAAGTAATTAATTAAGTATATTCAAATCACAACTGACGGGCATAGCGCGTTGAGTACGCCGGCTTTCCGTCTAATTGCCGAAGTTAATCAACGGACTCGGAAGTGTGTTGTGTGTTGTTGGTATTCCCCAATTTGCCTGGCCCGCACGGGAGATTAGGCTATTTTCTCCCCAATTTATTGATTGGGGAGACCTACGTCCAGCAGTGGACCGATATAGGTTAAAAAAAAAAAATTAAATCAGAATTAAATAAACGAAGAGCAATAAATTAAATAAGTAAAACGTTTTGTAATTTTATGCGGATATGAAAGCGTTGTAAAACTATTACGTGATTAAACATCCAATCGGCTAAAAAATATTCTACGGATCATTAAAGTATCGGAGAAGAAAGCGACGGTCGATATTAAAAGACCCACGGGCAAAACAAGGAGAGCGATTTAATTATTTTCATTATTATTATGACTATTATAATTATAATTATAGTTATTATTATTAATGCTAGCATTACTATGGGAAAGTTAAATAGAAACAATTATTGGAAACGAGTATTTACACTACCGTTACGAGAAACGGAAGATGAAACGTATCATCCGGTACGTTAATCGATTAGACACGTTTTTATAAAATCAACGGTGTTCGATATTACGCGATAAGTAAGACCAGATTTTTACATTCGGAATCATATATTGTATATATATATATATACACAATATATATATATATATAAATGTGTATACGTACATACATTATATGTATCTATAAATAAATAAATATATACATACGTACTAATATATATATATAAAAGATATGTTCTTATTTGTGCGAGATTAATTTAACGGTACGCATTTGCTATCGTCACGAATTGGGGAAAACAGAATCTCCATCGTTAATGTGAATAATGTATAGAATTTGCGATTACACAAGAAAAAAGTTACATTTTTGTAATACTTAATAATTATCTTTTTTTTTTTTTAAATTTTATTTTCAAAAATTACAACTGGCCTGGTAGCCATTCAGCAATTGGACTGAATCGCGGAATAACTTGTTAGGGGTTAGCAGCCAGCGATGGACCCCACTGAGAAATTAGGTTAGATCAAATGGTAGACTACATTTTAACCTACGAACAGCTAGACTAGTGTCAAATTGATTGATCGCCAGTAACGTTTGTGTGCGTTTCCAAACGGCTTACATATTGTTTAACAGCTTACATTTTGTTTAACAGCACGTTTGATCTCGTCTTTCAGGTATAGGATATTTAAGTCTCGATGTAACGTGTGGTTCGATACGTACACGGGTGGGGAGACGATGAGTCATATGACCTTGTTCTGAAACCGTTGTATCTCTTATTTACGTGTGAATCTTTTGCTCAACCCCCTAACATTAAACCGTGTATCCAAACAGGCTTTATAATTATTTTATAAACTAAAAATTTGTTTTCTAGTGACAAACTGGAGTAGCTGCCAAGAAGTCACTTTAATTCGTGCATTTGTATATTTAACTGTTTTTTTTTGGGACTAATATGCTTCTGCCATATCAATTTACGATCTAAATGAATACCTAAGTATTTAATACTTTTTTTTTTTTTTTTTTTCTTGGCTAATAATCACCTTATTTCTTATAAACGGTTGATAGGTTAAATTTCGCAACGTAAAATACAGTTCGCTTAAAAAGTGGGTATGGCGGTATTGTATAATAAATATCCGCGTGAAGTTTATAATTTCGTATCAAAATTTAAAGATCTCGTGTACTAGCGTTTTCCATTCTTATTCTTCCTTTGGACCCTCGGAAGGGTCTAGTGATATTATGAGACAGGCGCATAGTTTTCCTCCTTTAATCCGATCTGTCTTGAGGAGCCAGCAATGCTTCATGTAGGTTTAATCCAGTTAGTGATTTTAGCTGGTCAACCCAGCGCATCCGCGATCTTCCTCTTTTCCTCTTCACACATACTTTCACGGTAATTATCAGATTCTGCAGACAGTCCGTATCTCTCCTTATGTTTCCAGAACTAACGTTTTAGAGCATTCTAACATTACCGGTGGTGGAGCGAATAGTTTTCACAAGGCAATGTTATACCATCTCCTGTTGCTTTGACGTGGACGCGACGTTTGACCGACCGTTTTATCAATCTTCAGATTGATTAGAATCGTTTAGGCAACGTCCAACTTTTACAATACTTTTTATATATATATTATATATATATGTATGACGACAATTATCTTATTAGTTCTGTATCAGCAACGAATTAGTAACTAATCCGCGTATAAATAACGGATTTTATTAGATGTAATTTTTATTAAAAAGAGAGTGTAAAAACTAATTAGACATTTCTCAATTATAATTTGTTTGGGAGACGTTCATATTACGTTGAAGATTGAATTTATTTATATTTTCAAGGTGTGACAAATTACGAGAGTTCATACGAACAATGCGTTTTATATAAGGAATACGCGCGTGGGTAAATATGTGAATATGTCAAGGATGGAGTGGACAGTGTGTAAAACATTATATCGGTTTTAGTAGTGATGGTGTTAGATTAGTGCTAAACAAAATGGCGATAATTAGATTAGACGCGATTGCCCACGCGCGTTCGTGTATTGAATTAGTTATTCGGAGTTAGCGCTTGCGAATCGAATATAAAAAGCGGAGAGCTCCCATAAAACATCGAAACTGGAAAAAGAAATTAAAATTACGACAATTAACGATGATTAAATATTAAAAATTTACAAATAATTATTATAAGTTTACGAGAAACGTTGAAACCGAAAAAGCGACGAATTGTTTTAATAAAGATTATAAAACACGATCGTCTGTTCGATTGATAAGTAAACAGGCGACTGGAATTATAAACAGTGTGCGTTATGTGAGAACTATACGTGTGGGTAAATTAGCAACTACATAGAAGATCGAACAGTGTCTAAAATGTTATCGTACTTGCGGTGATGTTACAATACCGCTATATATAGCACTGACAAAATGCCGATAATAGGATTCTATGAAAAAAGGCTACTAGTTAGTTTATCGTTAATATAGTTTTAGTAGTGCTCGTCCGGTTCTGAGCGATTCCAGTAAAAAAGAAGCTGGTGAAGTTAGCTCCGATAAGTGAATAAATTATAAATAAAAATTATAACCGTTTCCCCTTGCGGTAAAACATTAAAAATATATAGATAATTTCTGGTAATTCCGGAAGAAGTTGTTTATGGGAGAATAATATACAATAGGATTGTCAAAATGTTCACCAATGAATAATAATGATGATGATGATGTATAAATACATTATATGTATATATATATATATATCTTTTGTATACTGATGCATAGGCCAGAAACGTAGAATTCGAATTAAATAATGATCAAACAACTGGAAGCGTTCGAAATCTGGTGCTGGAGAAGAATGAAAAGGATGTCTTGGACGGAAAAGATAAGTAATGAAAAAATATTAGAAAGAATCAATGAAAAAAGAAGTTAGTAAGAACACTTAAAACAAGGAGAAGACTTAAATGGATTGGACATATAGACAGAAACAATGAACACCTAGTACAAATAATAGAGGGAACCATCCAAGAGGAAGACCGAGGCAGAAATGCATAAAACAAATACAAGGAGATGTAAAAGCAGATAACTGTGGAAGTATGAAGAAAATGAACTTTTAATCATGGTTGTCCACTAAATATACTGAGGAATTACTAAGAAGATATATATATATATATATACACGCATAATGCATACACACCTCTTTCTTTCTTACCAGAGACTTGTTATCCACTTGACTGTTGAATGTATAGATATATGTATATACATAAATGTACATATATTGATTTGATCGAGATACGGTTGCACTCATTTGTTCACGTCTTCATTAGCGTTATATACGACATATTTAATATTATCGATAATGTCGATAAATATATAATATAATGAAATATGAAAATAATTGCAATTTTCGGCGGTTGATATCTGGTGATCAGATAGTTACCGAGAAAAATAGCGCAATTTTGATGTTCAGTTTGAAAATCATTTATAAATGGAAATTTTAAATTTTTTTCGCGAAGAAAAATTTACAAAAGAAAAAATGAGCAGATCTATGTATATTTAAATTACACACTTACAAAGAAAATAATAGTTTACAAATATAATCGAATATTTAACGATATAACGACAATTTTTTTTACGATCTTAAACGGTTTTTCTCGATAATTCGTTATCGAAATATATATATATGAAAAAAATTAACAAAGATGAAACGACAACCGAACCTGCCACCGCAGCAGCATAAACAACCTTGTACGCGGTCAGTGTCCGCTAAAAGTGAAGAAACAGAAAAAGAGAACAACGGGTGTGTCCGAAAACGGAAAATAATTTATTTTATTATACGTCTGGAAGAAAGTTTTAAGTCGACATAGTATTTAGCGAGAATTCCGAAGATGGGAACAAATCTAGAGTAAACGCCAGCGCACATACTATAGCAATTGATATGATAAAGAACAGGTAGGAATTTTTTCGCGAAATCTAAAAGTAGAATTAAATAAATCGCAAACTGAATTCGAATTCGCGGAATTGGCCAACCGAAACAGTCTATAAAGATTGCTTAGCCGCCGAAAAAAATGGGCAGACGAAATTGACGGGTTAATTGAAGGGTATTCTAAACTGAACGCAATAACGAAACATCAATTTTACGGAAGGTCGACCGTGTATCCTGACCATTTTCGGGAAGCACGTACATTGTAATACATATATATATATATGAATGTATATTTACAAATATATATTTTTATAAATACACACAGGTAATACGCAATTATATATATATATATATATATATATATATAATATATATATATATATATATATATATATATATATAGATAATATACATACGGGACAACAGAACAATTTTTTCTGTCCACGGTTAAAATTTAAAATTGCTTCGAGGTAATGATGGAATTGTCCTCAAACTAATTCAATTTCAAATTCGTATCGGTTAATTTAGATCAATTCCGATTTATTTTACCTCTTATTCGATTATTTCCTAATTTGCCCCCGCAAAATTATTTCGGTCAATTAGGTATACGTGAAATTTTAAATTAAAGAAAATTGCAGGCGATTAACCAACTGCTATATTCGTAATATATCCACATAATATATATATATATATATATATATGTATATATATATTATATAATATATATATATATATATATACGATTAAAGGTTTTTTCTACCAAATATTAAAGGTCTCAGATGCAATGAACGAACAATATCGTACAAATGTTTTTATATAAATGATATTAAAGTTAATAAACCGACAACAAAGAAAATTCTTATTGAACATCTGCTCCGTCTATTGTCAGCTGTCAATGTTACTTGTAATAGCCGTTGGACGTGTACATAATTGATTAGACAAATACTTATAATAATCAGTAGCATTACTGGTATTCTTAACAATACAAAATACATTTTAAAATAAAATAAAAAAGCCAAGCCTTATCCTCAAATTTAATCGATAAGCCTTCCTATACAATCCTGAAGAAGTATATTAAGCGGGTATTAATAAATGTGCGCCAAAAAAAAAAAAAATGGGATACTCGCACAACTGGTAGGAAAACATCAATTTTTTTATTCCACGAGTACTTTAGTAGACGTGCTTTGGAAAATATCTTAACAGGTGATATCCGTAGAAATATAATATACTATATATGATGCTGATAAGCTTGACAATATTAAACATTTCATGCTCCAGTGACCGGTTTTTAATCACTTAAAACTAGCCCACTAAATGAACATGTCTTAATAATTAATAGAAAAATTTTATGGAGTAAAATATGAAAAGAAAATATTTATAATTGATTCAAGGCACCGGTAAACGAACCGGTGGTTGTGCTCAATCGTATACAACAAACGATAGATCTGCAACTAATCTCCCGAAGAAACTGGTTTTAGAAATGGAAAATCATGTAACTCACAGATTACAAACCTGGGTACGAAAATAAAAAGATTACTGGAACAGCGTTCGTTGATCTAACAGCAGCTTATGATACTGTCAACCATAAATTACTTCTACAAAAAGTTTATCAAACAACAAAGAATATAACATTCGCAAAGATTGTAGAAACTACGCTGAAAGATCGTTATTTCTATGTAACATTCCAAGGAGAAAAAAAAAAGTCGATGGGGAAGACAAAATAATGGACGACTACAGGGCAGCGTCATGATCCTGTTTAATATCTATACAAACGATCAGCCGATAGGAAGTGAAACGAAACATTTCCTATATGCAGATGACCTTGCTGCAGAGAAACTAAATACCAGATTAGAACAGTTAGATAAGTATTACGAACAGAATAACCTCATACCGAATCTTAACAAGACGCAAATATTTTTACCTAAAGAACGATACGGTTAATTTAAAATTGAAAATCCGTTGGTGAGGGATAGAATTCGAGCATAATGACCACATAAAATATTTAGGAGTGACATTGTATAGATCTCTCACTTACAGAGAACACTGCAGGAATACTAAACAAACAATTAATACTCGAAACGGAAAAGAAGCTCATAACTTTCAAATGGGGAGCAAACGCTATGGTTGTGAGAACTACAGCTCTGGCGTTGTGTTTCTCAGCTGCGGAGTATACGGCTGCCCTGCTTGAACTAGATCTGTACATGCAACACATGTCGATGTTGCCTTAAACGTATCGTGCCGTTTACTTACAGGCTGCCTAAAGCGAACAGCAACAAGAAACCTTTATCTCCTGAGCGTATATAAGACGTCTTATAATAGCCAACAAGGAAAGGACAAGTGTCTCGTGACGGGAGACAGCCAATGTATTGTCAAACCCGAGGTGGTATACAGACTTAAGTCGAGAAATAGCTTCCTGAAAATCATTAACACACTGAGGTCACAACTGGAAAAAGAACGGATAAACCTATGGATTAAAGAAACCCTGCCAAACCCAGTGAGACCGCCGGAAGAAATCCTGGCGCTGATCGATTCAAAATAACGTTTCACGCAAAACGCGCGCTCTTTCCCGTTATATGATGCCATAATAACTGACACTTGTCAAAAACGATTCCCTCGTGTGTGCACTAATCTTACCAACTGCGCTATTCAAAGAACAAAGCCGTCAATCTTCTCTTTGTATCTTCTTGTATCTTCTTATACGTTCTGAATAATTTCTAATATTATTTTTACGCATCCCTCCGGCATTCTTAACTATTGTACTTTATATATATATATATGATACCGTTATGGTGGTAACATCCGTGTGTGCTTCATAAATTTTTTATTGAATTCGTTAATTAAACTCTCCGACATCTTTATCCCGTATCCATCATTTATACGTAGCTTTGGATTTTCAGATTCACTTTTTTTTTCTTATATGTTTGCTATCATGTTATACACTTCTTTCCCGGGAAAGTGCTTTTCCATCAATTTTCCCTCGCAGTATGAGACTGAAAGTTTCTTCTTAATTTCATCAGCGACGTGCTACATTTTCTTTTGACCGCAATTATTCATATTCCTCATCGTGGACAATACAAATGCGTTTATTTGCATAATGTTTACCGAACTAGTGTAGTCAGCCCCCACACTTCACCATCTGCATAATGTTCACAGCTTCCGATTATTTAATAATCTCCTTACGATGTGTAATTTTACGTATTATTAAATAAATATCGTTTCCGTCATTCAACGTCGTTGTGGAACGTAAATCGACGTATTTGTTAAATTACCTTTTACGCGTTGGAGATTAACGTGAAACTTAATTCGTTGTGAGTCACATTGTTCAAAAGTAACGTGTCGTATTGAATCGACTAATCAGTTTTTTTTTTTTTTTTTGTTCTATCTAGATTCACAGACATTTTTTTACTTTATAATGGACATGTATAACGTTATATATATATATAGTGTGTTTGGAAATATATACAGTGTTATATAATTCATTGATGGCCAGTAATGTAGTCACTGTCATTTTCCACAGAACGTGCTGAATTTCGCATGACATATATATATATCAATGTATTGGTATCTGTAACGTATGTATGTACGTTTACGGGCACGTAGATTTATAATCGCGGAACGATCGCGCAGACAGGGATATCGCGATGAGGCATATATGTAGCTTTGGTAACGTTGCACAAAGCGCAACATACCGTTATACAATCTTGACCTTTTATCTCGTTTTACAATAGACTTAGCCTCTCGCTCGCTCTAACGTGTAATAAGCCACGGCCATTAACCCCACAGCGAATTGTAATTATAATTATTATGATTATTGTCGCTATTGTTACTGTTATTATTATAACTATCATTATCATCGTACTTATTATTATTATTATTAATATTATTAATCTTATCGGAGTACCGCCGCTTCTATTAAATATCGAATTTATCTGACCATCGACATTTGCGCTCAAATTCAGTCCCAATTTATTCGATCGTCCGTTTTCGTGCGGTCGAAAGTACATTTCTCAAATTTTTAACCGACTATACGTCCGTCTATTACTTTCATTTAATTTTACCATTCGCCTGTACCGTCCGGATGCGAAACAGAAATTTTAATCAATCCACTTTTTGTGTTTCCCCGGAAACCGGATCCAATGGTGTGCACTGCGGAAGACGTATGCTAGGGTTTCGCGAATTAATCTCTAATTTATTATTTATCTGTTTTTTTGTTTAATATGAACGGTCGAATATTTTACGATACAGAAGTTTGATTGTGCACGTTTAATGAGGTTCGGAAGCCAAAGGAATCGTGAAGGATTGTAGGAACGATCGTTGTATTCGTGAGCAGAAAGCTAATGGTACGAGTTAGGAGACGCGTGCAACGACGGCGTTTGATGACAGGACGTGGTGGATAATAAATAAAAATAAGACGATAGAATGGAAGATTGTGAGTGGAGGACACCGATCACGTTTAATTAGATAATTGCGTTTAAACGCGTTATACTCAATCCGACGTCTACTAACGGGAGGATATAGTTAACCGATTTGTTCCCCCCCCCCCCTAGAAAGGAAATTGTTAGTTAACGATGTTATAAAATTGAAGCGAATAATTGTTAAATAATAAATAAATATAAATATGTCCATATAACGTCGAATTCGCGAAAACGCTATTAAAAAATTTCCCAATTAAAACATATTACGTAAATTATTTTACGTATATCTTCAAACATTCGGACACTGGTGTATACTTTCATATATGAATAATTGTAACAATGCACCTTCACATCAATACACAAAAACATGCACGCCGTAACACTTCTAATACAACCAGATTTGTAAGGAGCTGTTAAATACTGGATTGGGCGATGCTGGTGTATACGAATTTCTTTTTAAGACAAACGTTCAGATGTGCAATTTACTTATCGATATTGATAATTTTTTATCGGAAATTTTATATTTCTGATTATTACAGTACATTCAACTTTAAACAAAAGAAAATAATAGTTAAAATCACGAGACATTTATATAAAAAAAAGATTACAAAGCTTTACGGCTGTTAAGCCATTATCAAGTGGACATTAAAATATAATGTATAAATATGTACGAATTATAAAAAAGGAAAAAAGGAAAATGTAAAAAATACTTAACTTAGATATACAATATTACAAAAAAATGTCAAAGTGAAAAAAGATCATTATTTATGAAATAATAACAATCGGATTATTTTATAAATACGTGGTTGTTCTTTTTTGACTTTGCTAATTTCATATTACATCTAAACTATTTTTTCCATATATTTTTTTTTTTATATTTTTTTTTTTATAAATTGTATATATTTATATATTATATATATATTTTTTGATAATGGCTTAACGTCCAACAATTTTTTTTGCTCTTTTTATTTAAAAGTTTACTGATTTTAACTACTTTTTTGTTGTTTACTTATTTCTTATTTTTATTTGATCAGGAGACACAATTTACTTTGAATCAACTTTCTGGTTCATCAGTTGTTCGCTATTTATACAATGTTTCATTTCATTGTAAGCTATGTTATTTTAATCACAATTTGCAGGGTTACACCTTATTATCTAAGGTTGGTACTTGCACAAAGATTTAATTTAATAGATAAAAATAATAGGGTAAAACATTGCAACGTATTCATAAATTTGACATACGTACGCAAATACTGGAAAAATTATCCCACTCTACACACACACACACACGAAAGTAGAGAAAAATTTTGTACCACTGCATACGGTACTTTGTGCCTCAGTGAAATCGATTATGCAAAACTAGAAAGGTAAATTTTTCAAATTTAATGCAGCGTTTTTGTCTTCCGTTCTATTACGTGAAAAGACCTGATGTAGTCAAAGATATCATATGTTTTACAGTTTTACATCATACACGTCAAGTCTAAGTTCTTTATATATAATTTCCGTATTTTGCTACGGCCTGTGAGTGGTCTGCGTAACAGTTAAGTTTAATTTTTAAATTGTACCTATCTAGCACATTTTGTACGAGCTGGAAAGTATGTCCACTTACATTGTTTCGTTTGGAAGTTGTCTTGTCAAATTTGGTTTTTAAAAATATTTTTCAATAAAACTTCTAGCGCGTACAGTGCGCGTGCTGCTCTGTCCGATGTTAGTAAGAGTAGTGACATTTTGCGAAGTATCCGATCGTTTACACTATAAACGGTAGCACAAGTTTTTCTGCGAACATTGCAGCTTTTCCGAGCGTCTAATGGGGAAGAACTCTTGTTATGGCAACGGCTGAACTGCTTCAGAGATTGCTCTATAAGTTCTATAAAAGTTTATCGAGATTTATATTTTACCAGTAGTTTTATGTTCTAAGCAGAAGGAACAACGTCTATTTTATTCTCTACAACAGATTTATATAAGATGGTTCTCATCATCGTTAAGTACCGTCTCCATATCGGATGTAGGTGACTACTAACCTGTATATATTTTGTTGCACAGTGTAAGTAATGCACAAGCCAATCATAACATGGCGTTAACGTAGATAAACACACACATACGCGAGAACTGATTACAATCGCTTTGTCGTCACGACACAATTACGCGTGTTTTGTTACTATCGCTCGTATGGTGCTGTGCACTTCCAAGCTGTAATATTCGGATTATTTAAATTTTCATTTTCCGATGTTAATTTTTGCGTCCTCGAACGTATTCGAACTTGGTACGCTCCGTGTAGAAGTCCGTGCTCTATCCACACTAAGCTATCCCGACAACTAAAGTCATAAATAAAGCTGACGATATTTTGCTCGATTAGTATCAGTTAATAAAACCTAATTTAAAGGTTTGATATTATATAGTACATGTGACGCTGGTAGAACAGTTTATTATCTATTATAATGCATACGTGAAATATTGAACTAATCACCAATGAACGAAGACAATTATCGAACTTGTTTAAAACTTTTGTTTATTTTTTTGTCTAAATTAAAAATATACGTAATGCTCTCAAAAATTTGATTGATACATTGTGTGTGTATACTATATATATATATATATATATATATATATATATATATATATATATATATATATATATATATATATACATTACATTTAAGTGGTTCCAGAGAAATAGAAAATATTTTGAAAAATCAATCGAATAAGAAGTCTACAGAATCCTCGAACAACTACACCAATGGAATATTGATGGTCGATTACTCGCATTCATTAGGGGATTCTTGGATCAGCGTAAGTTTCAGGTCGTACTTGGTGATATCAGCTCAAAGCCTCTTGAATTAAAAAATGGTGTACCGCAGGGTTCAGTTTTAAGTCCGACGCTCTTTATTATTGCTATCAACTCAATGCTGGCGGAAATAAATCCAATGATCCGAAGTGCACTCTTCGCTGATGACTTGGTAATTTTTGTCCGTTGTCAAGATTATAAGCTTGGTGAAACCATGCTTCAAGAAGCTACACACAAGCTTACTCAATGGTCCACAAACAGCCTGAAAAAACTAAAACAATACACTTCTGTAGAATTCGTCACTGCCAGCACCAGGTGGCCATCACCTTGGGATCTGAGGCTATAGAAACTGTTTCCCGAATTAGATATCTTGGCCTGGTTTTTGACAGAAGGTTGACATGGTTGGATCACATAAATTACCTCCGAGCGGCTTGTATGCAAAGACTAAATCTGATGAAAAAGTTGTCACATACCACCTATGGTGCAGACAAAATTTCTCTTCTCCGAATATACAAAGCCCTAATAAAAGCAAAATGTGACTATGGTTTTCCTGCCTACGCGTCCGCTACACCAACTGTCCTGAAACGACTAAACTCAGTACACCACTCTGCACTACGCCTAACACTTGGTGCAATGAGATCAACACCAATAAACCATTTGCTATATGACTCTGGAGAACTTCCCACCGATCTTCATCACTCTTATATCCTACTCAAATTCCACCTTCACTCACTCTCAACTCCTGATCTTCCTGATAATGCAGAACTTACTCGTTCACAATAAAATTACAAACATCCTCCATAATCTTGACATCAACCTGCCTCCACTCTGCAAAGCCAACCATCTGTCTATTCCTCCTTCGATTTCCATTCCCATAATCTTTGACACGTCTCTCCTCAACTGCCACTCATTGCCACAATCCATTATCGAGGCCTCGTTCCAAAATCTAATAAAAATGTATGGTGGCCATGAAGTACTATACACGGATGGTGCCAAAAAAGGAAACTTCACTGGTTGCGCCGTCATATACAAACATGGGACAATCCGATGTCCACTACCATCTACATTCTCTGTATTGTCGTCAGTGTTATATGCAATCCCCTGCGCAATTGTTATTGCAGAATCGGAGCTAAAGCATGATATATTAATTTGTACAGATTCTCTCAGTTCAATTCGAAACATACAGAATAGATACGAACATCAGCATCCGTTCGCGAAAACTATACTAGAAAAATCGTTTACCTATAAGCGATAAATTGTACTTGCGTGGATACCCGGACATCGCAATATTGGTGCAAACAATGAAGCTGACACAGCGGCAACAAATTCGTGTAATATAACGCCGGTTCCGGTCGTACCAACGACATGTAAAATATGACGATCCATATCTGGAACAAGATGAAGTCGATAGCAATGGAACGATTCTCCATCCTCCCTTATTACGATCGTAACATCGCAAACCCGATAATGCAAACATCCAGACGGAAAGATGTGGTCCTCTTTCGCGTTCGGTCTGGACACACACGTCTTACGCACCAGTTCCTGTTCATCAGGGAAAATCGGCCTACCTGTCCTGCATGCAATACTCCTCTTACCATCACTCACATCCTAGTTTCCTGTCCAATATGTACCTTTCAACGTCAGCTTGCTGGCCTTCCTCTCAACCTTCCCAACATATTACAACGCACTTCATCCGCCGAGACTAAACTTCTCCTCTTCCTTAAAATCACAAACATCTTTCCTCTAATCTAGTTTCTTACACCTTTCCTTCCGTGCCTCTGGCCTAAGTAGCAGGATACGGTACGGTCACAAATCAAAAAAGAAGAAGAAGAAGAAGTATAATTTGGGTTTCGGAATTCTAATTTTCGAAGACACGATTTTAATATAAATTTTGATAAATGCATTTGGAAATATATGAAATAAAATTTGTCGGGTAAACTATTATTCATAGTATATCGAGAATTATCGATACACACATATATGTAACTAAATATCACATATATATTATATATATATCGTATATGCCTATGCATGTGTGTGCATTATGTATAATATGGATAATACGATAAGAATTAAATTGTTTTTTTTTTCTTATTTTTTTAAAAATAACTTTCGTTTTTAACTGATATTTATTAAATATTCCGTTGGAACGATTAATATCGACCGTTATTTTATTGATGATTACGGAATATAATATTTAAAACATAGTCGAAGAATAAATGAAAGATATAGATTTTCGTAAATTTCGGTATAACGTTATCATTATTAAACCATAGATCGTTTTAGACGAGAAGTCGACTGATTAAATATTAAATTTTCGTACAGAAATTTCAAATACTCGTTTCACTTCATTACTTGCTCAAATATGTGTGTGTAAATATGTGTGTAGTTGTATTATCTAAATGTACGAGTGTAAACTTTTTACTTATTCAGACTGGTTTCCTTTTATATCTCAAATTTTCTCTTTATATTCGCATCCCCAGTTATATTGGATTCTTTTGTTAGATTTCCTGCCTCAATAAGGTGAATCGGCGTCGGACTTTCCACCGGATAACGCAATCTATATTTTTAATATATGTATATATATATAATTGTGTGTGTGTTGTGTGTGCACGATTCCGTGTGCACTGCAGCGTGCGTTTTATTTAGCTAATGTCTTGTGTGTATATAACAGAAATACTTCGTATTATATTCATTAAATATTCAATTTTCTCTTGTTTAGTTCTTTACCTTGACTACCCCATTTTTTCCTTTTCAATAACCACTCCTTTTTTTGTTTATGAAAGCAGCAATATAAGAGCCAAGTACTTTGCGTTACAGATTTTGCTGCTCCGGAACTCTTCCTACGTTCCTTCCGTCGATTATTCTAATTAAAACAGGATTACACACACACACATATATATATATATATATATATGTATGGATATGTATATATGTATATGCATGTACGTGTATATGTAATTATCTACATCAGTTTATACTCGTCATCGGTTGGTTTTTATGCATATCCAGCTGTGTTTACGAAAACTGATCGAAATTTCTTGTTTTCAATTATTAATTAAATTTTTACGCGCGTATATATATTTATTGTTAAATTAAATTAACATGCCGTGTACATCAGTTAAGGCTAGATGTACGATAGGAAAAGAGGATTAGATTAAGGAATATAGACTGGACCGATGAATGAAGGCAATTAGATTATACAATGAAACATGGTCATCTTTGAAGATGATATGAAGTGAAGGAGGAAGATTAAGAGGAGCTCTAAGCGAGGTGTACGAGAAAGAGTCAACTAGAATATGGAAAATGGAGAGAACGCCGTAGCCGAAACACCGTGGAGTCATAGTTTTATTAATAAGATACGCATGAGTGAGACACGTATGGCCCAGGCACAATGTAGTGATGAGTACATCGTCTATGCGGCTTGAAAGCGGGATCGATGGAATGTTTGATTTTCCGTAGTTTGTTGTTTTGTGAAGTCAGCTGCCACTTCCTACGCCATAATGCAAGATGCTCATTTATTGTGTTCCCTGTAATACGTGAATTCGCGCATGCATGTATTATAATATATATATATATAGTATGCACACATATTCGTTTACTTTGAGTCTGTGATTTGTACTTTACAGTTGATTATCAGAAGGTTCAACGTATTTTATAGTTCTCTTTGTATTTAATTCTTATCATCAACATTATTAATTATTATAATTATTATTATTATTATTATTAAAATTAGGTACTGTAACTCCTTTTTATAAATCTGGAGATGAGGCTGATGTTTCCAATTATCGGTCCATCTGTGCCCTATACACTATTTCGATAATTTTTCGACTACAGATTATATGTTTCTTTAACGTAATAATCTAGAAGAGGGTTCCTCTGTCCTGGCTATTTGTCTAGATGTTCACAAAGCTTTTGATACAGTAAATCATACAATTCTTTTAGAGGAAATTAGTCGTTGTGGCTTTAGTGTTCAGTCTTACCTGAAAAGTGCATCTTATAATATAAATTGTGTAAAAAGTGAATATACCATTCAGAGCTTTGGGGTCCCATTTTTGGATCTCTCCCGCTCTTGCTTTAAATGAATGATCTTTGCAATCGTAAGCTTGATGATAAAATTTTAAGTTATGCAGATGACGCTGTGTTAGTAGTTCACTCGCGTTTCGCTCAACGGTTGCAATCCTTAGCCGAAGAAAATTTTAATCGTGTTGTAAATCGGTTACATGCAAATCGCTTGATATTGAATAATGATAAAACAAAACTTTTAATTTACAGCTTGCAGCCGCAGAGTATTTGATTACCACACACATTTAGAGGTAGTACTTCTCCAGAAAGAACTTTCATAGATCGTTATATCAGACTTTATGGAATTATGCACTGGGGAGGAGCTTCAAATTTTCGTATCAAGCCACTATTACGCTTACAAAACATCCTACTAAATAGTATCTATACTATTTGTGACACTATATGTAAAAATAAATACTTACCCCTTAATTGTTTATACACCGTTGAACTTCTGAATTACGTGTGCAAAAAACAGTTCATCCTTCAACATAGGTGACTCTATCGCTAGATCCGCAAGAGAAGAGAGAGCACCTATTCCGAATTTCTATAAACACATTGAAAGTATTCAGTTTCTCTATGTTCTGTTTCGTTCACTACCCAACCTTATCAAGATTGACTTAAACAACCATAAAAGCGACGTAAGGTAATAATACAGTTTGTTTCATCACGGTCAAAATTATAATACTGTTATTGTTTATTAATATCCAGTTGGGGGTCTCGTCGGCGTACAAAATTTTTGCTTATTATTAAATTTTAATTTATTTTATTTCCTTGCCCTATCTGTGTCTTCGTTACTCCGCTTATTATCGTAAATTATAAATGACCTAATTTAAAACGTTTATTATCGTGTAAGTTTCAACTGTTTTTAGTTTATCTTTGATTATAATAGTAATAATAATAATAATAATAATAATAATAGGAAATATTTTTATTTTTATCGTAACTTACAATTACTTTAATTTCGCCTGATATATTATAAATAAGAACAAATCTGTAAATGTACAGTTTACTAACAGAAAAGCTAAATCTCCTCCAGTTAGAGTCAATAACGTAGAAAAACCAATCAGAGCAAGTGTGAAATATCTGGGCTTACACTTGGATAGCGGACTAACATATCGAAATCATATCCAAATGAAGAGGAAACAACTAGATGCACGTATCAAAAATCGATTTTGATGAATGCGCAGAAATAGTGTGCTGTCTATTGACAACAAACGTCTTATTTATAGTACGATTTTAAACCCTGTCTGGACATGCGGGGTCCAGCTGTGGGGTTGCGTAAAGCCGACTAAACATAAGAACTATACAGTCTGCCCGTAATAAAATCCTTCGGCTGATAACAAATGCGCCTTGGTATGTAGCAAACCAGATCATTCATCACGATTTGAACATTCCTTATGTGTGCGAGGTCATTAAGCAATATGCACAGAGCCATGTGTAAGGCTGGAAAATCATCCAAATACGCATTAGGACTGCTGAATACAGCCGGCAATATCAGACGATTAAGACGTAGAAAACGCCTGTACCTAATCTGAGGTCGTGGATGCCGGGTGTGTACCGGTAGGTACTGTACCCTTCCTGCTATGCTCTCCTCCCAAATACTGCTAAATGATCTTGTTGGTCAGCTCGCAGTAATAAATAAGAGAAAAAAAATATTTAATATAAAAATTGGTCCGATCACATTTCTATTATAACTTAGCACACTAGAGCTTTTAGGTATTAATTAGTGCACCTGTGTATATTATATATGCACTTATTATTGTTTATATTCTTATATGAGTTTTAGTAAGGAACGGTTATATTTATACATTTCGAATATTCGTTGTCTATTCTTGTGTTATACGATTGATTGATTATTTAAATTTATATCTAATTTATCTCGCTACTCGTGCACACGATGCGCATTTGCGAGCATTTTATATCTAAATTATTTTCTCGAATATATTGATTGATGGATTGATTGATTGATTGACTGATTGATTGATTGATTTCTTTTCCTTACGAATTAGGTCATGTAAGGAAAATAATTTATGCGCGATTCGTTCTCTCTAGCCAATACCATCCTTTGCCGATGTTTTTCTTCGAAATCTTCGAATTTTCAATTTTCTTTCTAAATATTCGTCTACTTTGGATTTCTTGTTCTTCTATTTTCATTTCATCTAAGCCCTTTTTATACAAGCCAGAGCTTATTCTTAAATTCTAATTTTTATAAAGAAATAAATATTTTCTGGATAATCTTCTGGACTCCATCCTTTTTAGATGATCGTAAAATCCGACCCTTCTTTTACAATGTTTTCGACTATTTCATGTACTTCTTTATTACTTCTTAATTTCCGTGTATAATTTTCATATCTTGGTCCGAGGATTTTTATAATTATTTTTCTTTCTTTTCGATCAATATACAATACTGTTTACTGCAATTCATTGGTAAGACATTCTGACGCGTAAAGACATTCCCGGCTTAATCGCTGTATTATAATGTCTTTTATTTCTGCGTTTATATTTCTTGTCGTACGAATTTTTCGTTGACCGAAATGCTGTTTCCATTTTTATCGCTCTTTCTATAACGGCTTCCTTTTGGTTGTATCATTTCTCCTAGATACTTAAATTTTACGACTCTTCGAATTTTCCCGGATTTCGTTCTTATATATTTCGGAGCATCTCCCGTATTAATTATATTTTTTTTTTTTGTCAACAAAGAAATTGTAATCCCACTTTTTCGGCTTGTTCATTTAAAACATCTAGTTGTTTTATCGCATCTTCCACGTTATCTGACAAAATCGTTAAATCGTCTGCAAAAACAATCGATCTTTATGTCATTCTTGCTCCTGCCTAATCTAATTCATCGAATACCTTCTTTTTTTTGTTTTTGTTTTTTTAAGGCTTCTATTCTCTAATTAACTTTTCTAATACACGGTCGAATAATGTTGAAGATAATCCATTTGCTTGTCTTACTCCTGTTATTATTTTGATACTTATCCTGAAAATTTAACTTTAGATACTGTGTTATGTTTATTTAATGATGACGATAAGTTTACTATCTACACCCGGGGATTGATTGATTGGTTATTATTATATTAGTATTTTATTGATAAAATATCGCATAGCTAACAAGAACGAAAAAAAGTATTTGACATGAAAATCGAAATTTATTCTTCGAATAATAACTAGATTCTGAAAAGTCCGGCTGCTGTAAAAATAAAGAAGGCCGCTATTGCTTAAGGTGCGGTTTGACTTGGACTATATATATATATATATATATATATATATATATATATATATTCGTATATTGTTGTTCTATCTTTTTCTATAATACTCGGGAATTTTTTACGGATTTACCAAACTGTGGAAGTAGTAATCGTTATTCCGGGAACTACGGTAATCCAATCGTCTTAATGTAACGATCTACTAGAGCAACCAGCTATGGACCAGACGCGTTCCCTGGAAAAACGTTTATATCCCATCGTACGTAATTTATAAGAAGATCGTTCTATAGTCGACATCGTAATAATATCGTTAATAATAATAATAAGATATTTTAAGTTTGATTTGTGAGTTTCGACATTTTTATTTTCATTCGAAACGACCTAATTAGAAACGGTAGTACTTTTAAAATGCTTCGCTATTAAAAAGGAAACGTAATATTTAACAATACGGCCAGACTTGGACATTATTTACCGGATAAAATCGGACGGATGACAGGCAATGACCGTACACGCTTATTTATATTATAATATAGCACACGAAGTTGACCGAGCTTTATTTGTTTTTTTTTTTTTAAATTGTGTTTTTGTTTTTGAAGAGAATATATTTAGATACTAATCGCATACCATTAAAAACCAACACACACACACACACACACACATATATATATATATATAAACTATTAAAATCGCGTAGAATTTCGTTTCATTAATTTCCGGCGTTATATCCAAAAATTTCAGATTTTTCTCTACAAATACCAGAAGGCAGGACCTTAATGTTTTTTTTCTTTTTGGAAGCGAATTTCAGAACTTGTTTCTTTAAATAATTCGTTTCCGTAAATCGAAACGAGTACAATTCGACATGTAGATTTTTATTTTTAATTATATCCGCTAAATTTCTAAGTTTGTGACATTCGAACGGTTAATGCGATCGAGTTAAAATTTTCTACGTACATTTAGATAAGCATCGATAAAAAAAGACGAGAAAAATAGTCGAAATTTCAAAAATTTTATCTGGCGGGAGTGGGGATTAAGTCGAGGATCATCGCGACATATTTATATATATATATATATATATATACGATTTAGCATATATTAGTCTATTGCCGGATGCGGGATTTCCCCAGCTCGTTTCGTTTGTTCCAATCTTCCGCTCGTCTAATCCAATTCTGTCCACCGACAATTCTTCTTATGTGGTCATTCCAACGAGTTAACGGTCTTCCCTACATCCATTTCCTATCCACAGGCCACCAGGTAGAACACGCTTTGTCTGCCTTTCCTTGCGGCTACATAGTCGGTTCAACTCCGTTTTAACTCGACTATTTCTTCCGTCATCGACTTTACTTTCCTCTCGTATGTTTGAGTTTCTTATCCGATCTAAATGTCTAATATTCATCATTATTCTGCACGGTACATAGTTAGGAAGCGAAAATTTATACAATGTTCGCATTATTGATTTATCGTTACATTAACATCGAAATCGAATTGTTCACCTAGCATGTACATATGCATACATTATGCTTATGTATTTATTATTAGAAATCTGTCACACTTCTAAGAAGGATTTTAGTGACGGATATACTTGCAGTAGAAATATGCTTATAAAAAGTTTACCTATTTTAATAACGAGGTTATTTATTTATTCGCAAAAGTAGATTAATATATCGGTACTTACAGTTGTGCCTAGGCACCGCCGTTATTGAGGGGATTAAAGAAATTCCCTAATGCAGATTATTTACAGTTAAAACTGGTTTTTCCTCGTTTAGATCCACAACGTCTTTGATTTGTCTCTTCGTCGTATAGTGGGTGGCAATTATGATTTTTTTTATTGTTGCTTTTTACGATTTCTCGACTAATTACGTGTAATTAATCTCGATAGTATTTTCATTGCGATATATTTATATTTATTGTAATGGATCATACACACAACGGATAAAGAAACCAATTATTAAAACTACACACATATCCCAGAGCCTCACGCACACATATTAAAAAGTACATCCCCATTTACGTAATTGCAAATATACGCGCGCGTATTGTTCGACAGATTAATAAATACGATATAAACTTTTACTTACATATATACATTGAAAAATCACGTTACAAACACACATCACGTAATACGAAATATGTAACCTATAGAAGCAGCAACATCGTATATATATATTGCACATTTAACCGAATTAAAAATTAAATTAAAAAATTAAAATTACTTTAAACAGGAGCAAAACTCACGTCCTTATATTGAAATATGCTCGGAAAGTAAATTATTGAAAAAAATATGTCCGTTATCGAAATATACCACCCGTAAAGAGAGAAAAGTGTTCAGAAGATGTACAAACGAAAGAGAATTTAATCTGGACTGTTTATTTTTGTGCACGTTCGATCGTCAAAATGGATCTCGGTAGTACGTAGTAGAAGATTGTCGATGGTAAATTCTCACATTATATCGTTACACGTGGACCGCCTATTCCTTATTGGAGAAACTTTTTATTATCTTTCCATACTGTATCTGCAATCTGCAATCCTGATCGTGTGTTTTTCGAATGTCCTTCTTTAATAGCATTACGTTCCGGACAATACTTTCAATTACCGCGCTCATTGTATAACGGTGCTTCGTGCAAATGAATTGTCCCCTCCTTCATCTTGTGAGAATTCTCATGCCGTAGTAAGAAAGTATAGAGTGTAAATCGTTATTCGTCGATATTTTAATCATTTCCTATATTCTAATTTACACAAAAGTGTACACACATATCACACACATATATATATATATATATATATATATATATGTTTGTATAGTGCATTATAAGTTTGTAAACCGAAATATCCTTAATAATTACTCAGTTCGGTCTTCGTAAATCATTAACTTGTTTTGCTTTACCGCGCATAACTAATAACTTATATAGTCGAAGTTTAGTTTATAATTCAAAGCTTCATCCTCCTAACCTAACCCTTTGAGGTCGATTAAATTTTTTTAATAATGCAACGATAACTGTATTTATATTATTATTTTTAATTATTTTTAATACCATTATTGTTATTATTTTTCTTGTTATAATTAAATATAGCGAAATTGTAGTACATAACACTCTGACGTACCACAAAGTGCTATTCTTGGATGGTGCGTCTTTATATATATATATATATATATATATATATATATATATATATATATATATATATATATAAACCAAACGGTGTATCAGTCTTTGGACTGGTTAGCCCCTATCTTCGAAGAACCCCCATTTTCTATGTCTTGTCGTATGTGACTCTATAATTTATTTATCTATCTATCTGGATATATATATATCTATATACATATAATGTCGCGATGGCGTAGTTGCTAGAGTGCTCGACTGTCAACTTGACGATCGGAGGTTCGAAACCAACACGTGGCATAGAAACTTTGCATTATTATTTAATTCTTAATTATCGCGGAGGTGGTAGTGGCACCCCATTTCGTATAACATCATATGCGCGCTCATCTGCTGGACATATAAAATAGTGCCTTGAATATGCTAGATCATTTTGTAGGTAAAAATAAACGTACAATAGCTCTAGTCGGACAACGTGAGTGTATTGTATAGTAATAGTAAAAATTATGCCAGTTGTAAAACCTTAAAAATGGTTTATTTCGCGCTGATAGATTCGCGAGATTACGATATACAGGGTTTGGGGTTTGGCGAAGAAATCTTATACAGATTGAACGATTACAGGAAAAGTTCTTACAGATTGTTTTACGCTATATGAACTTCTGAAGGAAAGAAATGTGTTGGATATAAAAGGTTTGCGCTTAATAACCGGAATGATGAACTATCTTAAAAAAAAAATAAACTAAAATCAACGATGAGCTAAGTAAAATATGACTTAAGACATAGTCTAAAGTATCGAATATTAGAACTATGTATGGAAACCAGCAGATAAATATAGTTCAAATCCTCAATGCGTTACCAGATGAAATCGTCGATGAAAGCGCGGAGAGTAGATCGAATAGAGAACGAGAAAAATGTTGGTAGAAAAGTACCGAAACGTAGAAATTTAAAGGAAAGTTGACGAGATTCTAACGACAATAATAATAAAGTTAAAAAAAAAAAGAGGAAAGATGAAATACGAGTGCCACAGGCTATAGAATGAAGGGAAGATAATAAGGTATATATGTACAATGATAGGGTAAATAAGATTACATATAAAAGAGCAATGTGCAACCGCGTGAATGTAAAAATGAACTGTAAAGAAATAAGTTATAAATTATAAATACGGTAAATTATAAAATAATCGTATACTTAATATAAATATTTATCTTAGTAATGTGTAATAATACTACGTCACACAAACAAACGAAAGCTCGATAAGCAATTTTGTATAATATTTATATATTGAAGTACGCTCGAGTGCTATATAATTGTGTATGTAGAAGATAGAACAAGAAAGAAGCTTTATTTCATAATGAATATAAGTGAAGTAGATGATGTATATCACACTCTGTTTATTTGTCCTGCATTTGCTTCCATCCATCATAAATATAACATAAGACCTACTGATGTATTTCCTATTGGCAGGAAAGTTAGGAGTTTCCTTTTGCTTGCTCTGCAGTTTCTATTTAACTGTAGCGTGGTCAATTGTCCTTTATTATATGTATATATGTATTTATAATTATTTAATTATAAGTAATAATTATTTTATTATTTAAATTTTTAATTTTTTTTCCTTTTCTCTTATATTTTATTTTTTATTATTATTAAGACACAATTACACACATCATTGATGGTTTAAGGGACTATGTTTCTCATCCCTTAATACTTTGCAGACTACACACATCTAGTTAACTTTTGCAATATAATTGTTTGATTTTCTTTTGTTTCAGCTACACTACACTTTCACACAGTTATTTATTAGGTACTCTGGTTCCCTGCACCTTTATCACAAATTACTTAATACACTTGCCCTACTGTATAATTGCGAATTGGGGAACCACACCAAAAAAAAAAAAAAAAAAAAAAAAAAAAAATGAATATAAGTACCTTATTATAGCGGAACAGTTTAAATAGTAGATACTAAATTTTGAGAATTAACGAAACAAACGTTAGACTACAGGAAAAAAACAAACAAAACCCTGCAAGAAAATAAATAAAATACGGTAAAAAGTAAAACACAATATACACATATGCACATATATACACATACACATTATACACATATACATATACATTGACGTAGACACGGAATAATGATATAGAACGCTCGGTGTTGAGGCTTTATCGTAATCACCTATATGAAATTAATCTATTTCGATGTATTCTACACGCCTATCGTAAAACTTTTTCTCGATAATTTTGCCAGAAGATGGGTATACGATGTTTAATTCATCAGTAATTTTTTCTATATCTGCGACGATTTAGTATAATTCTGTAACAGTGATTTTGAATCAGTTGTAATTTGTTAAATGTACGATATATACGAAAGTGTGTGTGTATGTTGCATTGCGTGTCTATTATATGCGCGTTAATACGTTTGTCCAATTATAAATTAGCGAGTTTATAAAAAAAAAAAAAAATTAAGAAAAAAGTATCAAATTGTTCGAATAACAATAATAAAATCGTTAAGATAATAATTACGGTCCGGTTTATTTCGTTCCAAGCGAACGGCAAAAGTACCGCAATAACGGATTACACGGACCGGTTGTTAATTAACGAAATAGTCCTATAATCTACATAATGAATACACAGGCCTTGTTACGAGTTCATTACTCCCTTTTTTCGGTTAAATCCGACGAACGGTATTTCATATACTTCACTCTATCCTCTCGGGAGACTAACGATTTTAACGAGAATCTTCTTAAATAGTAGCTGTTTCGCTCGTCGGAAATTCGTCAAAACGACAGGCGAGGGGTGTTACGATAAAATCGGTTCGTATAATTTTCGTTTAATTCTCTTTTCGCAATTGGTCCGCTCTTTTTCGGGCAGATCTTCGTTAACCAGGCAAAAAGAAGGTTAGGTGAAACACGATGATCGTTTTCTCAGGTGAAGAGATAAAACTATTACTTCGACTTAGTTAAATATTTAACGAATAATTACCTAATTAAAGGTTAACTCGATGCGATGCGACGGACTTTGAATAGACATTTCAATTATCCTGTTACGATATAACGGCGATTCGTACTAACGACGAACTGGGCATCATCTTTGTCGTATAACGAGAACGTTCGTCTCTACTACATATATATATATATATATATATATATATACATATATAGTTAACTAAGTCAATGCAGTCGCGCAACGAGAATTAGAATGAATTATACAGTTTTGTTTCTGTACGGGCAATTAATTCTCGAAGTCGTTAATTAACTAAATCCTCTAGGTTTATTGCAACATACTAATTACTCGAAAAAGAACAATTAAATATATATATATACATATATATATGTATTTATACGTACGAGGAGCATAGAATGCGGTCGGTATTATGTCTTTCTACATTCTGTACGTTTCAATTCGTCTCCTAATATCGGGGTAGTGTTGCGTTTTTACATTTGACGCAGATTGTTTCGATAATTGATATTTTTAAATTACCGACATTTCTCGACTGAAATATATTGCAAATACTGAATTTCTTATCGCGGCAATTACTGCGCGTATATCCTCGTTATCTCGGCTACAACTTCGCCGTGTTCACTCGGATATCGTGATATTTTGTCTTTGACGTTGTTGATATATATATATATGTATATGTATATGTTTTTATATATCAGAAAATATAATGTAATTATTGGTACGGAATTTAACGCCTACAAATTGCGTGTACTATGAAAACGTATTCTAGACACTAACCTGATTTATCGTAATCAATTATATACTTCGGATAGAACGTTCGCATATATTTACGTAGCGCAGAATGGAAGCGCAACAGACGCATTGTAATCCGGTAGGCGTTGTTATTATACCGATTTTTATTTAATTTTTTTTTTTTTTTTTTACCTGTCCCATTGGTCATATTTATCGTAGATAGGTGAAAATCTTTAAAATTTTCTTCTGTTCGTGTATACACTCTTCGCAAGCTGAACACGGAATATAAAATAATCAATACATATACGTACATATTATATACGTACTATATAAATATATTTAAAAGAAAAATCATTAAGAAATAATATCATACAAAATATATAAATTTAAAGATATAAAATTAAATAAAATACAATGGCGAATGAAAAAGACGGAGTACATAAGAAAATACGGATGTTTTTTTTTTTTTTTTTTTTAATAGATGGTAACACTGCTACAACGCAAACCGCGTGCTTCACGTTTTAATGTACACACGAGACATTCCTTATTTATCACGACGTTCTATAACGAGAAGGAGCGTGCGTTTTGCGGCGTGAATCGATTACGAGAATGCAAAGAAAGTTAGGAAAATAATTCAAAATTACGTGGTTTTCTTCCTCCGGGGATTTCTTAAGAGTCGGATTTACCAAATTACCACGAGATCCGGAAGACCTGAAAACTCGGATTTCTGAAGAAATTTCAAAAATTCAGCGACCTTCCTGCTCGAAAAAATTTTGTAATCGAATGAATGTATCGTTGCAAATCGTCTGAACGATATTGTGTTCCACAAATGATTGTAAACTAACTCGTTTTCCTATATTTAAATAAAATTTCGTTTAAAAATTTTGGTCGAGTAATTTTTGAGATATTCAAAAAAGAACGAAAGGCGTCCGACTTCATTTGGGTTACTCTATATTTAACGAATATAATGAAAAAATTATAATTTCACAATTTCCTTACATTGTTCGCTGTTAGAATTCTTTTATTATTATTATTGTTATTTAAGATTTTAAATTTTTATTAACAATTTCGTGTACAAACATTTGAAAAGTTTCTTAAATTCATCTGAGATATATTAGATGGATGTAAAATTGTAACCATTGACAAGGTCGGACAACGCTCTACGATCATTCTGCTTATACATAATGCATATATGTGTATATCTATCTATCATATGTTGCGCGAATGCTCGTATAAATATATAATATTATTATTATTATTATTTAAAAAAATAAATAGAGTATTTATACAGAAATAGTTTATTTTATATTAAAAAAAATTGTTATACATGTATTAATGAATCAGTTATAAAAATAAGAATTTAGTTGAAAATAATAAAAAAAAAACGAACCTAACCGGATTTGTAATTACTTGCCAACCATCCTTCTTCATTTAATTGTAACCATCTTGATCAAGAAACTAACAACTGAACTTTTAAACTGAAAAACTAGAACTCTCTTGAAAATAAATAACCATCCCTTTTTATACCTTTTTCTTAAGCCTTGTTAAACAAAAATTACTCGATTCTCTTCATTATTTACTGGCTGTATTAACTAAAATTATTTGGTCAAACTAATTTACTGGTTTTCCCCATTGACTAACTAAAATTAATTTTAATTATTGTATAACAATAGTTTGTCTACTACAAATCCGGTCTGGTTTTATTATAATAATTTTAATATATTTTACTTTAATTAAATAAATAATTTTATATATATATATATATTTTGTTTTATTATATTAATTAAATTAAATACTAGTTTTCCACCCTCAATATAATAAATTTAGATTTATTATAACGTGAACATACGACGATCGTCGTAATGTATATATATATATGTACGTTACGTTTGTGTATAATATATACGTGTGTGTATTTTATTCTGCCATATTTGTACAAGGGGAGGCAAAGTTTTCTTTATGCCCTTGGGGAATTAATCATTGCAGTACTTTCTCGTTGAGTCAACTTCTTCCAACTTGCATATATGTACATAAATATATATAATTATTTCTACATGAAATTCACGCTTGATCACCCTATACTATATATATATACATACATATATATATATATATATTTGGTCAACAAACGTGAACTTGATAAAAATAAATAAATGTGTATATATATATATATATATAAATTATTTGTATATATATAATTATTTTTATACGAAGTTCAGTTTGTTAGTCCTATATATATATATATATATATATATATATATATCTATATATATGTGTGTGTGTGTGGACGTATACATACATCTGATGTAAATTAGATTAGGTAGATGTTAATATCTTAACTCATACGCGATGTGAACGAGGACGAAGGTGTGCATGTAATACGATACGAGTATAAAAATAAAATTAAAAATAAATAAAAAAAGTAAGTAATATTATATGGATGCGATTTTTCGCTTTTACGATCATCACGTGGAATCGATTTGAATATACAAAAAACGTGAAACCATATCTCGATTTTCGACGTTTACTACATTTTAAAGGAACACAAGTAATCGAGGAGAGCTTTTGATGGTATTTCAGCTGAAAAGCTCTGAGAGCATCGGCTGAGTGTCTGTTTTCGATTTAAGACTTATATAAAACATTTATTAAAATCAGCGCGGATATAATTTTTTAGTTAATAATCGCTTTAATTAAGACGTTTCGATAATGAAATTTCATCAGATGTGGGATCCCCGCGATAATTGAGGTCATTATTTTTTCCCGTAAGGGACCGATATATTACGTTGAATGAACTATTTATTTCCCAATTTAATTACAAAAATTAGTTAAAATCACTGAAAATGTAATTAAATCGATAAGAAATCACTACATTCCACAATCTAAAAATTATTTATTTCCTGGTTTAAAATTTAGGTGTAGACTCAATTCGATATTTGAGCGTTTGATCTGATATAAAGTATCGAATCGTGTAAAGATTCCATATAAGTAAATTTAATGTTTTATTTAGTTTGTACATCATACGCCAAGAAATTCGTCATTTGCTTCAGAATAAAAAACCGGTTACTTTTAAATTGTAAATCTAAATCCGATTGAATTTAGTCGCATTTCGACTAATACCTGTTAGTGTACTATTTCGGTTCGATTGAAATCAAGTAATTATTATCTCGACTGAAATATTCTATCGCGTGCTTTTCTTTTTACTATGTTCATCGAAGTTTACTTCGCATTTAATAATAAGAGTTTAACGGTAATTATAATTTGGTGTAATTTAAAGTTTTGTCAGAGCCGATTAAAAATTAGTAACGACGATTCTTAGTTATATTTTTACCAGAATAAATTATACTGATTTTGTAAAACACCGATTACATATACTCAACGTTGTGTTAGAATATATTTAATTTATTAATGGGATTCTAAAATTTCAAGCAATTCTATATTATATTATGTTAGTATATATGTTGAATCGACTGAAAAGTCTGGATGTGTATCGCGATATTAGTAGATTTTAATAAAACCGATTGAAAATTAGTCTGATTTTAGAATAAATTATTGATTTTGTAAAACATCGAATACGTCGATGTCGTATTAAAATATATTCAGTTTATCGTTGACGATTTGAAATCTGCACGATTACGAGATGTACTATATAAGGTTTAAAAACACATTTTCAGATTATCTGTTCGTTATTCTTCAACTGAAATATATTTTTTAAATACGTTTAGTTTATTTTATATACGTTATCTATAATTTACTATCATTTAGGAATATTTTAATTCGCCAATGTTTACCTTGTACTAATAAAGAATTAAAGTAAAACTGACTAAATAAAAAACCGATTAATTAGTAATTTTTTTTAGTTAAACAACGGTGTTACTAATTAGTCGGTTATGCCCAATTTTATTCGCTTTATTTTTAAATTTCTTGTCGTTTCGTTTTTGTAATTTTCTTAACGACGTTATTGCGTAAATTTGACTTTAAAGAATTACATTTTTCGTTATTTTAAATTTCTTTTTGCTTATTATATTAATTATTACATTTTTGTTTATTTATTATTCAAAATAATAATATTTTTTCGTTATTTTGCAGACAAACGTTTATCAGTCGATACGCATATTTTGTTAATTCCTATAAATAAACGGTTCTTTCTTTCATTCTCCCATGACGTATAGTAAAAGTTCTCTGTTTATAGTTACGTATTTTCACTAGGTAAAATTATGATACTAACAAACAACGGCATCGCGTATCTAGGAGTGTACACTTAGGTATCGCGCAATAAGCAGGAAAATACGTATAGATAAAACAAGGAAACAACCAGATATGAAGATTTCTCTATCGGCTAATATCATTCGAACCTCTCCTTAGCCAATTCGGTATTAATATATAAGGCAATAATAAAGCTAGAATAGATATTTCTCCTACGCCAGTTTGGGGGATCTAAGATAAATAGAAATATATATTATATTTCTAAATACGACGCTTTCAACTTAAAACTGAAGCTGTTATACAGTCCATCGCGATCTGGAGGTCTGCCTGAGCGGGCTGTGACTACACGCGGATACTGCAAAATAGCTGCCCTTCCGAACGTCACGCTAAACAGCCGATTGAAAATAACTAGAATTCGCCACCTAGTTTAGGCTCGATACATCAATAGACGAATTTTCCATACAAGAGAAGACGAAAATACATTTCATAGATAGTCAATTTGGCTAGGAATGAATTGGCTAGGAAAAAAAACCTTTACACCGAATAATCACTACGATCCGCGTAACACCGTATAAAAAATAGATTTAACAGTTTCAAAATTGTCCATAGGAATAAAAAACTATTAATCCAGTTCTCGAAAATAGGTCCGACGAGAAATGGCCATAAGTTGAAATATTGATAGAAAAAAAACGGGGAAAAATGTTTCGAAATTACGACGAATTACAGACTACAGTCGAAGAGCCCCTGATTCAAAGTCATCTTTCAATATCGTCATCATTACGATAATATGTAATCATTAGTCATTCCTTCGGCAACAGTTTATTACACGTACACAAGTCGACCACGGGTAAATGATTACAGGTAATTCTTCAATGTTACACGCTCGATTCTACTTCACCCGTTTACACCCGAATTATTTCCTTTCTAAGTTTTTAACCTCGTAATAGTCTTTCCTGTTATTACGTGTATCATCTTTTTTACTACAAGGTCGATAAATTCCTAATTGAAGTAATAGGTAACAAACGATAACATTAGTTGTAATAGTAATGACGAGTTTAGTAATAATAATAATACTAATCATAGTAATGGTAATAAAATGTAATTATTTTATTATTATATATATATATATGTATGTGTGTGTGTGCAAAGAACAGTACAAATTGTAATAGATTACAGTAAACGCGCAATATTTAATAAATAAAAATTCATATATACCTACTGAATATGAAGAAGACACAGGCGCCTAAAAGATGTTATACCCATACATACATGTATATATTATGTGTGTGTGTGTATATATATATATATAATATATTATTTTATTATGTATATATATATATATATATATATATATATATATATATACTCATTCATTCATTTTATTCTCACTCGAAGACCAGTGTAAGTTTTTCGCTAAATCATTATGGAAGCTTTATGTATGTACACGATAGTTTTTTACATACTTAAATATACTATAAACATACGTATCCCGATATATATAATTTAGTATCATTTAATTAATTTCGTATCTTATATAATAATAACGAGATAACTTATTAAGAAGCGCGTTTTAAATTTGAAAACGAATTATCGTTTTGGGTTTTTTTTCGTTTGAATTATTTTTCGGAAAATAACCGTTACGTTCTTCGCTGACAGTAACAGTTACATCCACGTTAAAAGACCATAACATACCTAATGCGAGCTGAAACTTTTGATGTTTCCTGATAATTCTTAGCGATGTGCGTACATATAATTGCTGACTTTGTCTAATGTATTAAAACGATCAAAACTGTACATGTGACACATATATATGTTATGTGTACATTTGTGCTTGTGTGTGTGTATGTATGGTAAGATTTTAAAAATATTATGCTCTATATATATATATATATATGTGCAATATATTTGCCATTACCGTATAAAGGGCAGTATAAAGGACAGTCATCACGTAATTTAATCTATGAGTATGTTGTGGACGAACATTCAAATTATTTGTTAAAACCACATATGATAAGTTTATTAACGAGAGACAGATTAGATACGTTAACTGAAAAAATTATATTGTAAATAAACTCGATCGAGGTTACTCTCGGCGTCAATTAAACGTATTAAATTTACCTAATTCGAAATTTTGAACTTGTTTTTCTTGTTAAGTCTCTAAAAAAAAAATAAAACAGGTTGTGGGTGGAATGACCTGAAGATGTGTATGTTAGCTGTGAATAAGACATCAGTAAAATAAGAAGTCGCAGGCCAAGAGCGGCTATTGACGAAAATTGTCAGGCAGACGATTCCTATTGGCAGGGTAGAGTAGAGGTCAGACAGACAGGTTCAGAACTAAGATAGCTTAACCCTTGGCGAGTTGAATCCGCTCACATAAATATGTCTCACCTGTTATCCAGTACCAAATCGCTGCTCTGCCGATAAAATTTTATACAACAACTAAGGGACTAGACTCTAACAGAAAATCGTGTGGACGCGGCAGCGGGCTTGGCTTAAAAGTATCAATTGTTAGCACGATGAACAGGTTTATAGCACGATCGTTTCAATGAACACAACCGTGGACGCTAAATGTAAATGTACAATACTGTTACGACCTTAGCAAGCGAACTGAAAACCATTTGATATATATATATATATTTTTTTTTTTCTTGGACAAAGGAGATGTGCTACGATAAAAAGGTGGAAGATACAGACGAAGTAAGACATGAAGAAAATAAGTTCGCTGCCTTGAAAAATGAAGACGAAACGCGAGCTGGGCATAAAATTATAAAAGTAAATTTGTAAAACCATTTCGATTTAGCGGGCATTAAACGAAATTTATCGACGTCTAATAAAAATTGAAGATCTACTCTTTATTGTCGCTAAGATTCCAATAAACGAAAAGTTCAGGCAAGATGTCGAATAGTTTTTTGAGAATTTCCACAACGAGAAAGTTTCATCTTCAATTTGTTATATTCTACCTTAACTTGTAAAATGAAAAGTAAGTCTCCTTCCCTTTCCACATACATATATATATATATATATTTATATATATTACGCATGTAAGTGCTTATACAAAATATATATATATGTGTGTGTGCGTGTGTGTTTGTTTATATTTCGTTCTTTATTTTAACTCGTTGGTTATTCTGCATCTATTCATTTTAGCTAATTGTCAGAAATGAATTACGTCGATACGACCGCATTTGCAGACGACACAGCGCTGTATTGCTAAGGTAACAGTATCGAAGGATATAAGGTTTGCAACGTGCGCATGAAAAGCATTTTTGCTACTACAATCATCGCGCATAGTGCTAGGAAAAACATGGAGCTTTATTTCGGCAATAACGAAATACTTGAGGAGAAATCAGAGCCCCTAACTCGGTATCCGTCTTATTCACGTCCAGACGAACGTATGTAGGAAATCGGGATTGTCAATTAATAACGAATTTCTATATCAGACGATAATGAAAAAATTTCATCTTCGTATCGGTGGTAGGCGACTAAACGTATTTTGTTGTACCGTGTAAGTAGACGATATAGAAGCTAATTCGATCTCACACGGTGGATTTGGCGATATACTAAATGAAGCTATCCGATAATACAACGCTTTCAAAATAATGTACTACACAAATAAACGTCTGATTTACTTCGAATAAAACGCTTAAATACCCATCTAGACATTACAAAACTGAAGTAATATCGGACGAAGCTACAAGGTTATTAGGATAAATGTTATCATTCAGCGCAGGATAAAACTTGAAATCTTCCCAACTTGAAATTCATTTCTAGTCGAGGTGAATTTCATTCGAAATTATTTTTCGCCTATTAGCCACCCCTTTCTTTTTTATATTTGTTACAGACTTACTAGATAGCCATTGCTAGTTGTAAAGAAAAGAAAATTACAACTTCATTTTCCATTATTTGTTCTAAAACTAAACTATTATATATATATATATATATATATATATATATATATATATATTTATATATATAAACACACTGATTTTTTTTGTAAATATGCATATATATATATATATATATATATATATATATATATATATATATGTTTGTATATATATATATAATTATATATATAAAGAGGTCATATGTTAAATACGTTTACTTGATTAATCCATGTATACATTGATGTACTTTATATATATGTATATATATATGAATATTGTGACCAGTACCGGTAATGTTGGTATGATGTAAAGGTCTGAAGGTGATAAGTTGTTAACCGCAAACATTAATCTGACAAACCAAACGATCATCATTACGCCATCCGACATTATATTTAAGAAGTTTGAACTTCTCATCTAACAAAGATGATGAGTTTAGTTTTAGGGTATAGCCGTCGGAATGATGATGGTCATATATTTGATATATATATATATAATATATGTATGTGTAATAAGAAAATGATAAACATAAGTACGTGTTTATAAGGCTGCTTTTAAGTTCCTAATATACGTTATTATTATTGGTAGTAGTTTTATATTCTTCGGTAACAACCTATTTTACTATTTTTCATACACACAATGGTACATTATTGTTAGCTCGCAGCAGAAGAAACTGGCTCTCTTACTATTTAATGACGACATAAGTCGTCTTATTCGCAAGCTGTGCGATATTTCTTAACAGACGGCGAGCAATGGATATTGTTATAAAATGTCGCTATTTCAGTTGCTTATTCCGTGTAATAAGTCTAGCGTAAATTATAAAATATATATATATACGCGATCTTGTCTGACCGTTTCCAGATTTTAATGTGACAGCTAGTCTCATCTATCAATTTTCCAACTAGCAACTAGCCAAATATACTCACTATTCTATCTTCGTCTGTTTGTCTGGTCGTTGCCTATTTTTCATCTTTATTCATTTCTCGTTTTTAGCGTATATTTGTCTTCGGTAAAACGACTCTCGGACGATGTGAGAAACTTTTCGTGAATAACGGTACCGTTTATTTCGCTTGATATATTAATCGATTTTTAAAATAATTCTTTTTCGACTTGTACAAGGTTAGTCTCGCAACAAGTAGGAAAGTTAATTGACCGGAAAATTATAGGCCGATGTTTGCTTGTTTATACGGTTAGAATGGTTAAGAAGGAGCTTCGAAAAATTTTAATCGCCAGCGGATTACTGAAAATATTTGTTGTATTTTTTCGCGGGGAAAATAGTAAACACGGCAGAATAGAGTTATTAGATAAGTTCAAAATTAAATTATTGTACACGGGAACTGCTTATAAAGCATTATAATACGTATATATATATATATTAATCTATTCATTATCGTCATTTAATCAGCCAGTTTCCGTCATTTTTTACGATCGTCCGATTGACGTACGCATTTCACGCACAAATATGCTTCCATCATCTCATAGGTGTACGTCCAAGGTAGTCGTTTTCTATTAATTTTACCCGTGACACCGTTGTGCGTTCCATATTCCTTATTATATACGTGTCATTTCAGCGTTCTCATTGTGACAATCGTCGACAATCTTTACGTGGCGTCGATTTCTTGTAATACACGTTTCGCTGTTCGTGGCATTCTCTATCGTCTTCAACACCATATTTCAAAGAACTGTCGATCGTTTTTTTTTCTATCGATATTTTTTAACGTCCACATCTCTAGCGTTTGAACGAGCTTAATTTCAACATTTTTCCTAATGAAGTTGTCCAATTACGGCGCATCGTGTAATTTCGATTCTGCGTCTTATTTAAGCTCCCTTTATTCCCACTAGAAGTGATCCTAAGAATAGAAAACTTTCCACACAGTTTCACGGGCGGTCTCGAAGATCGATTTATTTTATTTTTATTTATATTTAATCCGTCTTTTGTGTACTAATGCTTTCTTATGCAGAAAGTTTTTTCACATCTTTCCTATTATCAGCTATTAACGCAGTGTCATTTTCAACGATCGAATATCTAACGTTATTTTGGATAGACTCATTCGTAATTTACTATTGCGCCTAACAAATCTTCTTAAAATCAAATTTATACTTTTGTATGTAATTATTATTAGCTTTTATTCGAATTTAAATTTCGTCTGCGTTATTATTATCATTATACTAAAGATTTTCGCAACTAAAAAGATAACATATAGGTGGTAAATATCTATTAAAAAAAAAAGAAACAAAAAGCAACGTCAAAAAAGATTATCTTAATTATCAGCGAAGAATGTTAAAAAAGAAAAGACGAAGGAAAGAGACAAAGAGAGGGAGGAGGGTTTAGAAAATGGAGGGAAAGAAAAATTGTATAAAATTCTAGGTTCCTAAGAAAAAAAAGCAGCTCCAAGTACACTTCTATTAGACACGCAATGTATATTGTTGATGTTTTTATTTCTATCGCCAATTGTCGATTGCGTCGTTTACCACATTCACTATCAGATTATTATATAATCACTTTGATAATTTTTCATAATAAATCCTCTATCCGAGTAACATATTTTACATTTTATATTTTTATAAATGTAAATATTTACAATTTATTTTTTTATATTCACTCGATAATGACTTAACAATAATTTTCGTGAAGAAAAAGAAATTTAGAGATTTTAACTCCTTTTTTTATCGTTTAGTTTTAAAAAAAAAACATTACGTAAAGCTTTTAAAATTACGAAACTTAGCAGTCAGATAAGGCTTTTGTCACCTATAATAAGCTCTTTAACTCGAACACAGAATATATCAGACTTGTCCTAGAGTAATGGAAATAAATCATTTTATAAATTAGCTAAGGAATATTAGTGAAAAATTTGAATAATTTTATCATTCGTGGACGAGTAATATCATTTGCGTTAGTCAATTAAAAATCAAACTAAACATTTTCGAATAGTATAATTTTACCTCTCGTCCGACATAAATTGGTTAAAGAAAATGAGTAATTAAAAAAATTTTCATAGTTTTATTTTTATTCTTTGTCGGCGTAAATTAGTTAAAAGAAAATTAGTAAACGGAAAAATTGTAATAATTTTACCTTTCGTCGACAAATAATATATTTTCTTTTACGTTAGTTAGTTAATTAAAAATTAATAATAACCTAGTTGGTGATCTGTACCTGGTAACGATTTATCTGCCATCTTAGTAAACTTGCTTTATTCGTCAGCGCGATCGGAAGTAATTATTCTTTTATTTAAATATATTAGCGGATTACTTTCTGTAACAATTTTTTAATTTCTAGCTTTTCGGCTTTCTCGCGTGTCTTCCTCGATATCCTTATAATCGCGGATTTTAAAATCGCAATACCTTTTCTTACGCACCTTACTCGACAGTAGTTCAAAAGCGCAAGTCCGAACTTTGGTTCTGAATCTTAGGGTTAAATTTCACGTCTTATGTAGTTCAAAACAGAGTGCAAACAAGTCCAAATTTTAGTACGGATTACTTTACATATTTTTCCCTCGTGGGTAGTTCAAGGTGGAGTGCGAGTATGTCAGAGAATTTTTGTTAACTCGGACCTCCAATTTTTGATATCTTCCTCGTGGGTAGTCTGAAGCAGGAGTAGACTGCTAAAAATCTGCAACCACATACTGAATTTCCCGGGGGTACTCGTATTTACAACCGATGTTTGTCGAAAAATCGTGAAAAAACGATTACTCTCCAATCTTTTTGGTTGAATCTAGACCTTCTCGATCCGACCACACTATTTTCTTTCTTTATCGAATACTCGCATTTATCGTAATATTATAATTACGTCTATTTTATAACCGTGTCAGATTTTACGTTTATGTTGTTGACTGCGCTGAATCACATACTTCTGTACCTGCGACCGTTCGTTTCGCCCATGTGAATAACTTTTCCCTCATTGACTGGTTTGTCTCCACTTCCTGCTTGCTGGAGCGGATGTAAATAGGGGGATTCGGCCGTGCGCAATTTTTAATTCTCACTTACCTTGTAATTATAGGGGCGTTTCAATTTGAATTATTATTTGAATTATTATTATCACCGTGACAAAGCTCGCTCATATCAAACGGGGGTTTTGATAATTTACAGTAATAATTGTAATAATAACTGTGACCTTATTTTAATGGACCTAAACAAAAATAAAAATAAATTAAATATTTTGTTTTCCGTTATATCGAAATTAATATTAAATATTATTCCCTATTTCGTATATTGCTAATTAATTTTGTATAACGTTTTTGTATCGAACTATCTTTTCGAGACGCGCAGAATTATTTTTCAGACAAGCCATAAATCGGAAGATGCAATCGCGTATGCGCGAATTATTTTTTAATTTTAGACGGTTATCAGCATAAGTAATGAATATTTATAAATCTATTAAAATTTCTTATATAATTTTTATTTCCTACATTTATTGATGTTTTTATTAATTATCCGAACGTGTGATTAGATTAAACTGTTGAATTTCGAATAATTATAAAAAAAAATTAAATTCGGACGAATAGCTAACGGATTCGATTGATTTTCAAATTCTTTTCATCCGTGTACTCACGAATTTTAAACGATCAATTTTACTAAACTTCGGATAGTTACGATTTAATTAATTACGATTAAACAAAATATAAAAGTTGACATATGTTCGACTCATCGTAGGAAAGTTAGTGGTATAAGTAGTTAACAAATCTCGATGATACCGGTAGGATGTATTTCATTATGCGGGAAATGACGAAATACTTATATATATATATATTTGTATATGTAATTTATGAATCTATATAAATTTATTTCTAGATTACAGGCAACCGACCTTGTCATTATGATACATATATATATGTAATATATACATTAATTTTGGTCGTAAGTAGGATGGTCAATATGGTCATCGAGTATTACACATCTTAATATTTTACTCCGGTCATGTTCTTTTGCGCTACTTTCTACAATCCTACGCTGAAACCTCGAATAAAGAAATAAAAATAATTCTATTGTAAACCGAATAAAATGTCTTCATTTATTTAGTCGTTACCTTGAAATTTCGCGTTAATACATCAAAATCCGTGCATTTATATAATCGGGGGCTTTATACACACACACACACACATATATATATATATATATATATATATTTACATGTAAAGTACAATTAATTTCGTAACTCGATCCGTAATATATTTATAATGAAAAGATCATTATTTATTTGGAGACTGGTATTTACGTAATATAAATGTTTCAGAATTTATTTACGAAAAATACGTCCTTATCGTTAAATGTACGATTTATTCATTTTTACGATGCAAACTAGCTATAAGCTACGTCTGTCGATACATTATATATCATCATTATCATTAAATGTCATCTCCGTATCGGAGATTGGCGACTACTTACCTATTCATATTATTTTGTTGTACAGTGTAATCTTCGACTAAAATTCATTCGACCGAAGTGAACAATGAATACCGTATAACCGTCTCGGAAGATTATACTCGCTACATATTTCGAACATCTTCTCCATCTCATTACTAGAGCAATTACAAACAATTATTATTATCCATAATGCGCTATTTATTTAAATAATATTCGACCGGTTTATGACTAATAATGCCTTTTTTGTTTCGCAGAGAAATTCAATTTAATATTTTTGTTCTTATTACGTTTCTCCTTCATATATATATATATATATATATATATATATATATATATATATATATATATATATAATTAGAAATTTTATATTTCACATTATTTCAGTACATTCAATTTTGATCGAGTAACACTTTACTCTGCACCGGCCATTTCGTCTCTATCAATTGTAGAGTACCGTTTCGGGATTGATATTAAATTTAACGCTACGTAGTTTAACCTCATTTATTGCATTTTTCCGTATTATAAATCTCGTTTATTGCGCTCGAGTGTATTGGTACACCGAATCCCGATATGATTTTAATTCGATACGATAGTAGTGACTTTTAAAAAAATCTGTATTTAACGACGAAATAATTTCGTAAAGAAGGTATTTTAAGGTTTGTACGGATAGCGAAATAGGTGTGTACTATAATAGGCTTTTCGTAGATTTGGTTTAGACGCGATAGAGACGATAATAAAAGGCAAAAAAAAAAGTTAACTACAATAAAAAGTATTCAATAAAAATAAGACCGAATGTGTGACAGCTGTTTAACGTCGAACTAATCTGTGCAAAAGAAAAATTGAAATATATTTGGCAATTTTCGAGAACAAATTCCTTTTGTCGTCTTCACGAGCGTTATAACGACCACGATTAAGAAACAAATCAAAAACATTACTTCGGGGAATGATGTATTTTACCTGCACGATTTGGACCCTAATTTATACGTTGCATTCTACATATGATAAAATTTTGTCGCTCAATTCATGATATATATATATATATATATGATATTTATATGAACCTGATTTATTTCTTCCTCTATTTGTTTATTTAACACAAAAAAAGAAGGTTGGTAATATCTATGGTTGTCTGCGGGCAGATGATAAATTAATCTCCGTAAACTATATATCATCCGTTTGAATTAAAGTCCTCCCCAAATAGTTCCGGTAACATTATCCTCTAAGATGTAAAAGAAATCATACCCTTAAATACCTTTTAGATATTTCTAACTGATAGGATGTGTTACGTTGAAATGTATTACAATATTTGAGCTTCTACCTTTAATATCCCATTTTGAATTTATGGTGCAGAAATGTACCAAGCATTTCTAAATACATACACGCATATATATATATATATATATATATATATATATATATACATATATATATATACATGTAAACACATATGTAGGTAAATACACACACACCTATGCGCGTTTTTATACTTACATATACACTTGTGTACGTTTCTCGAGCACATCATATATGCGGTGAAAGCGAAAATACGAATATAAATAAATAGACAAATAAATAAATATGCACTGAAGAATAAATTGATTAATATATATGTATGTGTATGTATATGTGCGTATGTGCGTGTGTGTGTGTGAGCGTAATATCCACGATCATTCCTCATTCATCACCACTTACATATTAGTATCTGTTATTTTAGTACTCTTCCAGGAGATTTAATAAACCCCTACTAGTACATTGTTCGTTTATTATTCTTTTTCACAAACGTCAATAGCACTGCTGTACCTATTTTGTATGCATACCCTTCCCGCGTAATTTGTGTCCTTATTCTTTGTTCCATCCTGCAATGTTCTTAACATTGCATTCGTCTATATAATCCACGTGTTAGTTTTAAGTTGATTCGAAAAATCATAGGTTCGTTCGGGAAGATTTATGGCACATTTTTCCTATACACTCCGCGAACGGATGCTAAATTATACTGCCGGCCGAAGTTTAAAAAGTTTAAATCAATCTAAGCCTGCTACAACGACTTAAAGGTAATATAATAATAAAAGTAGATAGTTTAAGAGCGCGAATATTGGATAAAAAACACGTCATTCATCCACCACTACACCAGTTAACTCGATAGCAAAAATAAGACCGGGACGACGATTGATCTTTCCTAGGCCTTACAGTCAAAATTACGTGCGGTAATAGGATAGTCTGTCTAAAAAGAGCGGACGGGGAATAAAGAATTGCGGAAGGGAGGAAAAACTCTCCGTCGGTTTACTCACGGTGCGAATAAAAGGTAAGTTTGTTTTCGGAGTATCCGTTTTTCAAGGACGGTTATACATACCAGTGCCAGGGAGCCTGTCTGTTACATGTATTCTATCGTCACAGGGACCATCAATAAATAAAACTTTATATCAATAGCCGTCCTAGTCAGCAAGTTAATTATTTTCAGCTGACTTTTTTATCGAGAGGATAATCAAACATTCGTATCCTTTTGAATGGTGCACTTCGGTTAGAGATCCGACCGTCAGAAAGTACAGAAGTAACCTGTATACAAAAGACAGAGAAAGAAATATATGATCACGATTTAGAGAAGGAAATTTGTATATATACACTTTCATTCTTCACTAATTTGCACGTGCCCGTGCACTTACATGCGCTTAAATACGTATACATCACGATATGCCTATATCAACCCTCAGTTGGATGTAGGCATTCCCCAAAACTTTTTCAACGACTCCTATTTTGAGCGGTTCGGATCCAATTAATTTCTGTCCATTTAACAACATCATTTCGCTACTTAGCCATAGGCCTCCTTCACGAATGTCGGCTGCCATTTGGCCACTACTTTATTATTCCCTTAGTCCATCTTTTATCCTCTTGTCTTGCCAAATGTCCCGCCCATTTCTATATATGTATCGCAACATGTACTGGCTCCTGGGCAAAACTTCCGAATTACCTCTAAAATTGAAATTATTGCTTTACAGGGCAGTTATTAAGCCGGTGTGGATATATGGCGTATCAGTCTAAAATTGTGCAGCGATCCCAATCAGCTGGTTCACCCTGGTATATACGAAACGAAAATTTGCATAAAGACCTAAAAGTACCAAATGTGCACGAAGTAGTTCGGGATTGCAGTAGAAGTTATTTGCATAGGTTACAGGGTTACTCTAACCAGCTGACGGTAGATTTATTAAATTATGACAATGTGCCCCGCAGATTGAACTATCGCACACCCCTAGATGTTCCCCGCCAGTTTAAACGTTTGGAGAGGTAGTTCGGAGCATCATTGTTGAATGACATCTCCCATCCTGTCATAGTGCTTACTTGCTACATCAGCCAGATTGCAATTTATATATATATATATATTTAAAAAAATAGAATAAATACGAATTATAAATATATATATATATATATTTATATGTATGTATGCGCACACACATCAATTTATAAACATATATGTACGTACTTACATACACGCGTGCCAATATATATACATTTTATATTGCATACGTACAACGATATATCCTACATAATTGTGTAAAATTTAAAAATTTATTTTTAAATAAATAATCGCAAACCTAGGCCGATCAGACTTTTGCGCTGTCTTGCACCCGTCAGTAATTCTTGTTTGTTCAGCTTATAATATTTTGCAGCCGACCTGTTCTCCTTCTTCTCCAAGACTTCTCTTCCCTTCCACATAATTATCTGGAGCCTCTTATGATATGGCTAACCTTTGAATAATGTGACTTTTTAATATTCTGCTTGTATCAGCTTTCTTTAAAACATAATTATTTGATATCTTGGCCGTTCAGGGGATTCTCAACATCCGTCGATGGAGCCAAATTTCTAGAGTTTCATATCGATTTATTTGTTTTTTATTTAAAGGCATATGAACTTGTTATTTATCTATCACCATCCACTTAGTTTTCTTTACGTTTATATGCAGACCGTATATATCACACCAGTTTCATTGAATTTTTGCAACAACCATTGTAGATCTTGGCGATTATCCGCTAATACGATTCTGTCATCATAATTTTATCATTAATCTTTATTCCGCACGGTTGGTCCATTATGGTTTGTTTGACGACTTGTTCAGCACATAGGTTATAACGATAGTGGGGACCACACACAACCTTGTTGTACATCATCTTTAGCTTCGAAGTTTATCTTCGGCTTATTTCTATTTAATACAAATTGTGCTTCTAGATTCCAATGTAAATTTCTTATTATATTTAAGTTGCTATCAATTCCTGTGTTTTAGAGGATTTCTAACAAACTTGTCGTGTCGGACATTGTCAAACGCCTCTTCATAATCAATAAAACATATGAAGGCATTTTTGTTCATCTCCTTAGATTTCGGTAGAATTATGCGTAATGCTGCCAATGCTTCTCTAGTGACACATACAGCACGAAAACCGAACTGTGATGCCGATAGATATTGTTCGCATTTTCTTTTAATTCTTTGATAAATGATTCTCAAAAGGATCTTTAGCAGGTGACTCATTAAACTAATAGTTTTGTAATCGTCGCATTCCTTTGAATATTGTTTCTTAGGAATTAGAACAAAAGTAGGTTTTAACTATTCTGAAGGTATCGCAGCAGAGATATAAATATTATTAAAAAGAACTATTAAATTCTTTATGTGATCATCTTCCAATAATCGTATTAAATCTCCTGGTATCTGATCTCACCATGTTGCTTTTCTTAATTATATTAAGTTAATTTTATGTTTTACCGCTGTTTTTAAGATTGAAGAGCCATCTTCTATGGAATATCGTCCAAAACTGATATTACCTTTATCATCGTGAAATAGCTTGTGTAGGTAATGTTTCCATGTATATATATTTATATATGGCTATCAATTATTTCATGCGCTAAGTTTGTACAATGTGCCTACGTGTATAAACCTTTGGCTCGCTCTCTTACTTGCTCGTTTTACGGGTTAACTCCCCCCATATACAATGCGCCAATAGAAGTTTCACTTCAAAAAGGAAGCAACAATCGCGTGTTCAGAGTTATTGATACTGAAATCAGTGAACTGTTTATCAACCCCACAAAAGTAGATCGAACTTGTAATATTTTATTAAATATGTAATAACAAATTTTTTGCATGAAAAGTATAATAATGATAATAAAAGTCTAAACAGCAATAAACTTTATTTGTCATAGTAAGTTGTGTATCCCCATAAGCGGCCAAAAATACTGGTGCCCATCTCACACACAAATATATATATATATATATATATATATATATATATATATATATATCAAAAGGGACAATTTACTAATAGACTGTTAAGCTTTTGCAGATGATCTGGCAATAATAGCAGAATCTACAGAGACAGCAAAGCGGCAGATAAAATTATTAAAAGAACAAGCGGATAAAGCTGGTCTACAAATTTCCTTCGAAAAAATCAAATTTATAACAAATATTACAGCCGCTCCTGATAAAATAAAAACTAAGTTTGGTCAAGTGTTAAGAGTTAATAAATTCAAATATCTGCGAGAATTAATCGAGCAGAATGCATCAGAAAAAGAAGCAATCAAATACAGGATCGATCGAATGAAAGCAGCGTTTTATTTAACAAAAGAAATATATAATAAGAAATTGTTATCAGGAAATGCTAAACTGCGACATTACACAACGGTGATCAGACCACAGGCATTATATGCAGCGGAGAGCCTAAAAATGAACCAAAAAAGATTAAATGAACAGCTTGAAATCGCAGAAAGAAAAATCGTAAGAAGAATAATAGGACCAGTGAAACAAGGTGAAAAATATATAAAACGAAGTAATCAAGAAATATATCAACATGTGGAAAAAATTACTACAGCGATCCGGAAAAGAAGAATACGATTTTATGGACATATGCAACGGATGGAGGACAGTAGGCTCACCGGAAGATTATTTAAGTACATGCGAAAACTAAAAATGAACGATACATGGTATACAGAGACTAAAAATGACATGGCGGAACTGAATATTATGCCTGAAGATGTAGAACAGCGAGTTATATTAAAGAAGAAACTATTTAATTGTAAAGAATTCGCGGAAAAGCAAGGAAGAAGAACTGGCACTTTGTGGACCGAAGAACGAAAAAAAAGACACAGTGAAAATATGAAAGCAGTATGGAAAAAAATGAATAAAAATGGCAGGACCAGTTGATAACGTAGTCCATTAGTGGCTCATTCGAAATAATAATAATATATATAATAATGTTTTAAGAGTAAGGGGTATAGATGAGTAAATAAATAATGATAAAAAATAAACATTTAAATAAAATGTTCATGGTAGTAATAGAAAAGGTTAAAGAATGACTTATTTAGTTTATCACATTTATCTAATAATATGATCTGATCGCCGAAATAGATATAGTTAAAGTTACGAAACTTCCTGATTCGACGTAAATAGTAATAATTATGACGATAACAGAATATGAAAACATATAATGGTGTTTGGATGAAATTCAGCTATATACTATAGTTAACATATTATTGGGAAATTTTGACAGATAACAGAACGAAAAGTGTGTAGCGGTCAACAATTTTGTTGTCTTTCAATATTCGTTCGTTAGTTTGTTAGGATCGAGGCGCTAGTAAAAGGTTTCGTTAAATTTTTATATTAAAAAGTGCGTTCACGAACTTACGCTTTACAGTCATACATAATGTCCACCGCGGTAATATTAACATATTTGTAATAAAACGTTAAATAATAAATTTTAATACACGTCTTCATATTTCTAGTCTTTAATATTATTTAAATAAAAAGTTTTCATTACCACACGTATGTATAAAGCTATTCGTTCGAACCGGCTTTTTTCTATGATCAGTCATATCATTATTCGGATTTACTGTAAATTATTGTGTAATAGTAATAAAAGAGAAAATACTACTCAAAGATATAATCTCTCAAGGTATATAAATATATTAATTTTTTATAAAAATAAACAATAAACAGAACAAAACCTAGAGAAGCCAATTTATGATATTACTGAGTGCAATAGATATTAAAGTTTATCGGGTACTTATGTATCTATTAATTTAGTGATACATGGTCGTAGTGGCGCATTTAGGTGGGTAGTTACCGAACCTAGACATCCATGAGCTTAGAAAAGTATAAAATACTTATTAAGAAGCCGCGTAACTTGTAAGCTCTAAACAATTTCGCAGCTAAAATGATAGTTGAAACCTAAGAGAATATTTGAAAGGTTATCACTAATAAAACCTGATATTGAAGAGCGTGAAAAACAGCCTAGATGGCAAAAAGTATTATTAGAAAATATTCATTACATTCTGTCTGCTAATGACATTGAAAATCCAGCTGACTGTGCAACACAAAGAAAAAAATGATCCCTGGTTGGGTCTTCCTGCATTCGAATCTGACGCAGGTCGTGAGCAGTGCATTTTTTTGTTGCTGTTATCACTTGTTTCGTTGTTGTTCGTGATCGTTTCTGGTTTGTTTTGCCTGTCGAATTTCGTTACACATTCCGGTATGTATATTTTATTCATTTTTATTGCTACTTTTTTAATTTGGTGGGGGGGGTTTGAGACCCCCCTCAGATACAAATCGTGGTTACGCCACTGCGTAGTCGCCATTATTACAAAGAATTATTTATATATATAATTTTTTTAGCCAAATTTATTATAAATACTTACATGAAATAAATAAAATAAAAACAAATCGAGTGGTACAAGCATTATGTCCGTCGTGGGTGCCAATTATTACGTTGTATGTTTATTAAAGTTTAAATTTTGGCTTGGACTTCCCTCTCTACAAGGAATTATTTAATTTTGCATTTGCGGGCTTATTGGTAATCGCCACCTTGTAAAGAGGGATAACACCCAAAGCTAAAAATTTGAAGCAGCCAACCTATGAAATCGTCTTATGTATTAATTGAAACTTAAGACTAGTTGGCTACGCTTTTATTAACATTAAATATATATAATAGAAATCAAACATAATAAAACATCTGACAAAACAATATGTATATATACATAAATTTCACCCAAAATTATTCAACACACACACACACACATATATATATATAATAAGTAAGATTTGTACGGCCAGTTGGCATACCAGAGGCAGGAACTGTTGATAAAAATAATAATATAAAATAATCCGAAATTAAGATTGTCGATATTGTAATAATCACTCAAAATCGTCAATGTAGTAAGAATATGGTACACGTCTTCAGCATCATCAACAGTTCCTTCCTACAGTATACCGACAGGTTGTACGAGTTTTACTTATTATATATGTATATATATTTTTTATTTATTTTTTTAAATAATTGTTTTGGTATTGTACATATATTGTTTTACAATACGTTTCATTTTATTTTCATATATATACATATTATATATATGTATTTAATGTTAATAAAGGTGTGGCCAACTAGTCTTAAGTTTCAATCAATACATAAGATGATATCATAGATTGACTGCTTCACACTTTTAGCTTTGGGTGTTATACCTCTTTACAAGGTGGCGATCATGATCAAGCCTGTAAATACAAAATTAAGTAATTTCTTGTATAGGGGGGGGAGTCAAATATAAAATTTGAATTTAAATAAACCTACAACATTATAACTTGGCGAATTCACGACTAGATTAATCAGTTCATTATAAAACTAGGCATCCACAATGGCCATAACACACACACATAATTTCATTCTACAACTTATAATATATATATGTATATACATATATATATATATTTGTATGTTATGTATAATATATCTATATACGGAGAATATGTAAATTTATAACTGATATTTTATATATGACATTAGTTTGTTCGAAAAATGTTGAATAATTTCTTCTGAAACAAAACTTTCAATGTAACATATTTATAAAATACGCTCTTATTAGCTCGGAGTTGAAATACGCGTGAAATCGTTCGTAAATAATTAACTGTAGTAAACTGTGCGTATTTCTTTTTATATTTTGAAGTGATACTTCTATTGGCGCGGTATATATGGGGGAGTTAACCCGCAAAACGAACAAGCGAGTGAGCGAAAATAACAAACGGATATATATATATATATATATATATCCCGTTCGCATGTACCGGGCTACCAACTCCCATCTTCAAACCACGTGTAGCATTATGCGCGCTGAATTATACACATAGGTAGGCTTATTCTTATATGAAGTTTAGATTGTGGAATGTAGTGATTTTTTATACTTGATTACAAAAAACAATTAAAATCACTAAACGTTATTTATTAAGCAAAGCTTTTCGGCAACTACGCCATTATCAAGCTATATATAAATAAAATTAAATATATAAAAACATAAAATATTAATTTAAATCTAAGTTCACCATTTTTACATAATAAATGAATTATAAATACTTAAAACCATCTGACAGTGACTGTGGTAAACAACACAATCAAATATCAGTAATATAAAATTTACAGAACAGTAGCTAAGAAAATAATTATTTTATAAAAATATGTATTTGAACAATGAAAAATATATTTTATGTAATTAAAAATCAATAGCTAGGAATAATATAATTTTTACAATATACTTTTTAAAATTAATTCTTCCTCAAAATTTACCGTTGAATTTAATAAATTATTTTTATCCCTTTTTTTTTTATTATTTCCATTTTTTCAAGTAGTTTTCTTTTTTTAAAACGTTTTTCTGTACGTAAAATTTTATAATTATGATTAATATTATTTATTTTGTGTTTTAATTCTATACAATGTTTTCCAAATACTGATTTTTCATCATTATTTGTATATGAGTTTAAATGTTCTTTAAATCTTCTTATTGTCTGCCTGTTTCTCCTATGTATTCTTTTTCACATTGATTACAATTTAATTTATAGACTCCTGAATTTTTTAATATATTTCTATCTTCTATTTTGTTATTACTGATTGATTTTAATAATGTATTATTATTTCTTAAATATTTGTTAAATATTTTAATTATTTTATATGTATGACTTCCTACATAATTTATTGAACCTAAATAATTTGTTTTATCTTTTTATATATGTATATTGACTTTAGTTTTATTCCATATTTGATCGTTTGTTATCCAATTTTGGTTAAAATGTCTTTAAATTTTACTTCTTCCCTGCACTCCGAGGCACTGATGTTTTTTTTCTAATAGTTTTAATTGTAATAAAATGTTTGCTATTGTATTTGCTAGTAACGAAAGTAAAAAATAAGGAATATTTGGTAACACGTAACGCGAGTGACGAATACATAAGGCCGGTATTATTTTTATGGTGAATTATTTTTCTTATTATAGCATATATACACACACACACACACACACACCATTGAAGATATTACTTATTTTCTTTACCTATAATAAAAATTCGTTGTTTCGTTTATCAATGCTTACGTGCACGGTCTATTTGGTATAGGGCCATTAGATGTAGATAAAAAAAGTGAATTTACAAACAAAATAATTACCCCAGCTAACTAAAATGAAAAATAAAAGTAAAAATTAGAAAAAAATGTAAAAAAACACTAGTTCAACGAAGCTACCACTTATAAATATTGCAGCTAATATGATAGACGATATTTTTTAATGCGTATTATAGAAAAACATAAATTTTAGATAAAAGATAGTGTCAGCTGTACATTAGCGTGTGCTTAATTATTTTGCGTTTTTTATATATTTTAGTTTTAAACTTGTACAAGGCCCTGTATGGCGTTTATAAATGTACGCAGATGTATCGAGACAAAATGTTTGTTTTTTATTCGACAACATCGCGTGTATATATACGGGGTACAACTTCAATCTATTCGAGCCTTACCGTAGACTGAAAAATTCGGAATTATTCTGCGGCATATATTTCGCGACATTGCTAAATTAGAACGGCTAGTATATCACCGCGTATCGGATAAGCATTAAGCATAATTTCCGGTATTATAATTTTATAGACTGTTAATTTACGCGTCGTTTATTAAATTATTGCAGGCATATTCAACGCGTTTCTTAAATGCGAGAGACCTCGGCATCGCGACTAAATTTTTAATATCGGTTTTCAAAATCGAACTTGCGTTTTTCGCTATAACAAGTTGGAATGCGATCTTGTTTATAGATCCGAGTTTTATCGGGAATTTATTTCGATCCCCCCCACCTCCATTTATTAAAATACGAATTTACTCGATTAAAACTTCGAGTTAGTCTTCAACCGTCAGTCCGGTACGATGTGCAGTGTATTATCATCGTTGACGAATATAAATGCGGATTTAACGTTATTTATTATATTTTACACATATATGTTTATTTCAATTTTTTATATAATGTGGAATGTAGTGATTTTTTATAAAAAATCAATTGAAAATTAGTCAAATCACTAATATTTATTTTCTTATAGAAAACACAAAGCTTTATTTACGCCATTATCAAGTGAAACATTTTTAAAAAATCCTAATTTTAAAAATATAAATTAAATATAATTACTTAAAAATATTCGATGGTGATTGTGAAAATATACTCTAAAAATGCTGTTCCACTTCTGTTCCGTCTATTTTTTGAATTGTTGAAATTGAACATCAATATATTTGTATATTAATTTTGTTTTTTTATATTAATTTTTTCTTCAATATTATTTTCGGGATTCTGTAAATGTTGTATACTGGTGGAATTTTAAATTTTTCATTTACTGTTGCGATGTATGATGTCCAAAAGTAAAATATAAAATATGAAAATATACGAACACAACATTTTTTTAAAAAACACAATTTCACAAGTAAAATGAAAATAAATATTAAAAAATCTGATAATCATTGTGTATTTGTATGTTTATGGGGGAAAAACTTATGTATTTACGTATGCTCTGAAAATTGTAATTCATCAAACTTCCTGTAAAAATCATCGGTTTGTTTTTATTAATTTCGCATTAAAATTTGGCGGATCGTGTCGTTCGGACATTATCTAATTGTCCCTTTGGTACGTATAAAATGTTTTTACCGGGCTACACGTAGTCCATTGCCTGATGGAGGAGTCGAAATATCGGTAATAAACAGACTGGTTATATGTTTCGTTGCACGATGTGTACACATTGCGTGTGTAAGTTCGTATCTTTCATTACGATTTATATCGAAAGCGCAATTGACCGATTCTATATAATATAATAAAAATTATAATTTGCAATACGCCCCAACTTCGAACGTAATACATTTACAATCATCGTCGATTACATCCGATCTGGACTATAACGATATACTACCGTGCGCTTTTATCCTCACGGCGTAAACACGTAATTTCATTCGCGCGAATAATAATAATATCGACACACGAAGATGATGATAGTGACATAATGGATTTACTCGTTTGGCTTGAAACGGAATTAACGACATCATCTTTTCAACGGGTATTCGTAACGAACACTTTTATCGCCGTCGAATCACCATAAATATCCATTTCCTCCTCTTTTCGAAATAAGTGCTCGTAGGACAATCGCCAACGCTAATGTCGCGCGATTTATAACTTGCGTATATATATATATATATATATATATATATATATATATATATATATATATACATATGTATGTATGTATGGATCACCGTGAAAAAGTATAGATCTCCTTTACAACTAAAAGACGAATATAAATTTAAACAAATAACATTGTCCGGGTAATATGGTCACTTTCGATGACGGTTGATATTAGATAATTTATCAGTAATCCAAAATTTAAAAAACGTGGAGGAGTCGAAGACTATGTATAAAACTATTGTTTTCTGATTATGAGCCGTGGGTTGAAATATTATATATATATATATATATATATATATATATATATATATATATATATATATATATATATATATATATATATATATATATATAACGAATCGAATTTTGCTCAGGTAAAATGGATAGATTGCAAATATTAGACGATATTAATAATACACATAAAAAAAAATCGTACACAAGCTGCGATCTATGATAATAACTCACAATCCACGCTGCTAGTAAGTAAGAATCCGAAGGCTCAAGACCACATCTAAATTTAATAAAGCTGAACAGAAGAACTGTCGCTTCTACGTCGACTAGAAAAGAGAGCATTTTGACGTAAAATCGAACCAGCTATATGCGATTCTTGACAAGTAGTCTCTCTCTGGGAAATAAACTTTTACTTTATTTGATATCATTAAATCTCCTACGGAAATACGATATTGCGGGGACTGTGCGAAAAGTATTTTCAACGATGTCGAAGTAAGATCGTTAGAAAATTCATCGCACGTTATTCGTAAGTTTCTGATTGCACATCGCATCGAGACGTTTCCATTCATTATGTTAAAGAAGGTCGCTTCAATTGAATTGATTAAACATTTTCTATGTGCGCGGGATTTTGGGAATACTAACGCGTGGTGACCGTGTTACACGTTACAACGAATTTCGAAACAATTATTGGATGGTACCTCCTTGGACGCAGTTATAAAACAATTCTGTTGACAATTCGACAGGCAATTACCTTACAACGATGACGAACACTATTGTTGGGACGTTCTAAATTTATATTAATTATAACTACGTATATTTCAAAATTTTATTATATATATATATATATATATTTTATATCGTTTTTTAAACGTTAATACTTCACACACACATACATGCATACATACATACATACATATATATATATATATATATATATAGGAAAAGAGAGTAAGAAAATAGGAGCTAGAGAATGGAAAAAGGAAGGAAATTAGATTATGATAATATATATATATTGAATATATAGTTCAAATTACATGTATTATAATGTATTTATATCATCTTATTAGTGGTAATTCATTAATTGCCGAATAATCTTTAACAAAGCTATCGGCAGCGGATTCACGGAGTAATTGTTGAAAAGCTTCGTTGAATAGGTTACTGGATAATTGCTAATTTTTATTCTACAATTATTATTTAAATGCTTTATTTCGGCTTATTAATTTAAAAGTTATCAGTATTATTTATTAACTAGCAATAACGAAAGTTATTCAATTTACGAAGAACGCCGACAAGAAAGTTACAACACGAGAAATTGAAAACGTATAAGTAAATTCAGATATATTGAAAACAACGATAAACAAGTACACGAATTTAGACGGCAAAAAATGCCTTCAATAACTCAGGTAAAATGCCCGGAAATCGAAAGATACAACAGAAATCTACGAACAAGAATAACGAGATGCTATGGTCTGTTTTGAAATCTACTAGCAGTCAAAATTATCCGTTTCGGAGATGCGGTGTTATCGAAGAATACTACGAATATCGTGAAAAGATTGGAAGATGTCTTAATAGGAGAAAATCGGTAAAACATAATAGACGATGTTTAGAATAAATGAGATACGAAGATTCTGAGAGCATTTGCGATACGAGGAAGAATAGACGGAAAACCAACACAAGAGCAACAAGAAGACTATACCGAATAACTCATTTTATTCGAAACTCATACAACTCATTATGGACTCTGCTAATAGATACCGAATGGAAATGGATGCAATCTCCGCTGACACGATGATAATGATGATGATGATTATTTATGATTATTTATGATTATTTATGATTATTTATGATTTATTTACGATTATCCGATACGTATAATCGTATGTTATTTAACGAATTTTATTTTATTTATTATTATTTTTTCTAACCTTTTCACAATGGGCGTTACTTGTTAAGACGTTGGAAGATTTACAGCGCCGATTTCGCGACCTTGACTTTGATCGGGTTCTAAATCAATTCCGGGCGTTTCGATTTTATTCTGGAAATATTTCTTCGGTCGAAATCACCAATTATATTTATTATTTTTATTATTCTTATTACCGCGATTATTATTCTTATAAACATCATAAATACACCCTCGTTTCGATCTGCTCAATCTTTCTGTATCTTATTACTTACTATTTGATTATTTTTCAGTTGTACCCTAGCCTCCGGACTTCCAAACGAAAGCCGTTAAATTATTCGTTCGGTATTTCGTATTTTTTAACGACGCCAACCTGTTAACGTTTGATTGCAAAACTAAACTATATTTAGACGTTTTCCCTTTCGGCCGGACAGACGTACGTTGAACTCTTTTTTTATATAAAAAAAGAAAAAAATTAAATTAATAAGACATTTTATCTTGATATCTCGATAGGAAATATAAATAAGTTGAAAAATTATTTAAAAAACAAAAAAAACACCTACCGATAAAATAATTAGAAAATGACAAGGAGATCTATAAAAAAAAAATCTATGGAAGGAATAATTATTAAATCGGTTTTGCTTTCTATAGGACAGCCTCTAAGGAAAGGAAGAAATAAGAAATTTTATTACGCATATATCAAATATAAATATAATAAGTTGAAAAAGTATTTTAAAAAAAAAAAAAACATATATAGAAGAAATAATTAGAAAATGACGTGGAGATCGATAAAAAGAACATCTAAGGAAGAAATTATTAGAAAATCGTTTTACATTTGTTGAACTTATTATGAAAAAAGACAGAAAAAAACCTATTTTTTAATAAGAAATTTTATCCTAAATATCTGAATAGGAAATAAAATATAATAATTTGAAAAATTAAAAAAAAAATGTATCTAAGGAATAAATAATTAGAAAATTACAAGGATATCTATAAAAAACATCTAATCGAATTTTCCAAGGGAAGCACGCATCTCTTGATAAAAGGCTAGTTAGTTGATCGTCGTTATAGATTCAGTGCTTGCAATTGAAATAGAAGTAGTTGGTTATTAGCTCCGATGAAAACTCGGAACAAAGAAAAATAAAAACTAATTAAAATTATGGTAGTTTAGCGATTAATAAATACTAAATTTATAAATAATTATTATAATTAATTCCTTAAAAGCGATGTAAATACGTTTGTTTTCAAGTAATAACAATTTTTTTTTTTTAAATTAAATATTCATACAATCTGTCCTAAGTGAGCAGGGAGTAGCGTTGATTTTCAATTTAAATTTACGAGTATTATTAGAATGCTACCCAATGACAGCTGTTCTTCATTTGACGGAGATGGACTTAATTAGAACCAGTCATTTTAAGACGTAGGAACTGTACGCTGTTACACCTTCGAGATCGGCAGGCTAAAGGATTGACATGGTGCTTGATTCGTTGAATATATCTACGACTATGGATTCTGAAGATTTCCTTTACAGTCTATATATGTAAATCTCTGTGTAGGCCATCGTTGAGAATATACCACGGTGCTTTAACAATACTTTAAACGACCTTCGACTGGAAACGCTAGATAACTTTCATTCGCAAGTCGCTGACTATGCCCTAGATTTCGATTCCGTAGGTTCATACCGATTTTAGAATGACCGTATATAATAAAACTTTATTTTCTATGAGTAGTGTTCATCGACAAGTTCATAATTCGCAGTTTGAGGTCTAGTTGTTTCTGTTTGGCTAGAATATGTTCTTTCCATGTTAAACGTTCATCCATATGTAATCCAAGATATTTCACTTTATTTGACGGTGAGATCGTTTTAAGTGGATGGATTCATTTACGAATTTTTTTTGTTTAATGTAAATATCACGCAATTATTGTCTCATTTACTGTAGTTTTTTCCATAATTTAAACTAATTATCCAACTGTTGAAGGTGGTTCTGGCGATGTTTAGTAGCGGCATTAAGGTTTGAAATGGTTGTAGTAGTGAATCTGTTATATGAAAAATCATACGTGTGTATCCGGTGTAAAATACCACACCGAGTACGCTACCCTGGGGCACAACCGTATATTTGCGAACTAGCACCGTTTATATTAACTTACGTCAGTCAGATACGATTGTAATAGTACATAGTAGTATTGATGCAGCAGGTTGAGTTCCAGTTTGTGCAATGCGCCACTTTCTCTATATCGAGAAAGAACGCAGGACCAAAATTTTTTACTTTCGAAACTACATGCGATGTATTTGCCCTTATGTCCACTTCTGAAGCCAAATTGTCGATCTTCTTAGAATTAACTTTTCAAACAACTCTGATATAGTCGATTATAGACTGATGGGTCTAATTAACTTTTGAGGTTTCCCTGGTTTTGGTAATATAACTATGGAAGCAAATTTCCATTGTATAAGATAGTAACCAGTATGGAGAACAATATGATGAACACATATTTAATCTAAAACACAATACGAATTCTGGGTATATATCACATGTGTAAAGCCCAATAATATATGTAATAGACAATTTTCTAATTTTACGTAATTATTTGTTGACAGAGTGGGAGTGAGCCGAAAAAACGATCTGCAATTACCGGAGGAATGGACGTTATAGGCGGTAGAAAAATGCTATGAAGGTCATCCGGAAAATAACGTATCGCAGGCGATCGTCGTTTCCGTTCGGCAGCGGATTGTTCTTTTTTTCTCGATTATTCAAAGTTAGATTTAGATTCAGAAGACGACGACCTCTAGCGGCGACGTTTAGTACCAGCGACGACGGAAGCAGTATTAAAAGTAATTCGCTCCGTTTAACAACGACGATCGCAGATCCCGGTAATCTAGGAGATTCCGACTATTTAGCTGATCGCGGCTTTATAACCGCTACCATTCGCAGACTATGTTGGCGCGTCGAAATTGGCTTCTTAGAGCCAGCATTTTTATCAATGCCGCTGTACTCTTATATTTCGCTTCCTACCTTACGATCAGGTACCTATTATAAATATAGCAGCTAATTTTTTTTTTTCTTTAATTTTAAAAGCGTTATCAATTTTTTACACGCAAAATTATAATATATAAAATTAAAAATTGAAAAAAAAATAAAAGAAATAAAATAAATATATACGAATTAATGACAGAAAATTACTCGAACGGATGAAAATATATAAATTTCGCGTATAATATCGTTTTTTAGCTTGGTTAATTTTAACTACGTAAATATTTCTAGAAACGAATGTCCGTTATTATGAAAATATATACAAGTTAAAAGTTTATTTACCGTATTGAAATGGTTAAATTTTACGGAGATATTTTCTATTCGTTTATAATTTTCGATGTTGTACAACAATAATGGTTAGGGTAAAACCACGAAAGAATTATCGCATCAAAATTGCGCAGGATGGGAAATTACCACGCGTAAATGACGTATGTAACGAGTTCGCACGAGTTGAAATAAAAAAATTAAGCTTCAAACATATCTACCGTAAAATTCGACCTAAATCGTTAAAAGCATATATTTTGCACGCGATTAAAACTGTGACCTAGGGTATAGGAAGTGTTAAATATATATATATATATATATATATATATATATATATATATATATATATATATATATATAAAGATTTTAATAAAGGCAATATCTAATGGATGCAGCCATTGTGTCCTATTGGTAACCACTATCCGAAATTGTCCTAATATTTACTTATATTCGCTATTAATGTTTTCATTACGATCGTTCTTACTCTTGGCATTTTTTACCTGTAACTTTAACCTCTATAATTTTTTCTTGTAAAGTAATTATAATTTATCCTAACATAGTTTTATTTCTGTACGATTTGTTAAACTCCATTTTCACGCATTCCTTCTAGGGGATTTATTTGTTTATGTTCAGTTCTCTCCGAGACGTTTTGCTTATTCGGAGCCATATCAGCGTCTCCGTCGAATTCAGTTTATTTATTTTCCACGGTGTTAAGCGCCAATGTTCACAACCACCGCAATTGAGCACACCCTAAATGTATGCTTTAGCAAAGTTTTTCCGCGACGTCTATGTACTAATTATTTGTTGTTATTAAATTCACATTGTCATGTACGTTTTTCTGAATATCATACTCTTGTTATCTTCTGTTCTTCGTAGGTAAGTGTTCCAATTGAACTACGTTTATTGATTACATTTTTATTTAGTCCGCTTTTACCGATCTTCATTATCTTTGTTTCCTTTTTATTAATATTAATATTCCGTTTATTTAATTCTTCCGATAAAACTGTAAACATTTTACTCGTATTCTCCGATTCCGTTAATCGGGCAATATCATTCGCGAATGTACGCGATAGATTTCCATCCCATTTACTTTTACTCCTTTTCAAAAACCAAGCAATTCAGATATGTTGACAACAAAATGTTGCCAATAATAGCTAAAGTTCCCTGCTATGTTTCCAACGACTATACACGGAAGACTTCAACATCGAATACACATAAATGAAGATATTTATCGAGCGATAGTTAAACGTGTATCTGAATTTTATAAAATAAAAATCAATAATAATCCGCCGGCAATCGGAATCCTTCGAAAACCAGATAAAAGACTCAAACGCAAAACGATCGTAAACTATATATAAATCGTTTCTCTAAATTAGATACTTCACGAGTCCAGGTCAGATGTCCGATTTTCATGTCTCCCATCCCCCTCATACTATCTAAATATTTTATCAGTTAAACCTTCGATTATATGTTCTGACTCTCTTCCAGCACTCCGCACTCTTTGCGACGTTTTCGACCATGATCAACACAACCCATAGACAAGAAAGTGATGAAACTGATACTGGCGGGGGTTGAGTCCGAAAGTGACATTCCTCTAGATCTCAGCTCACGCTGTGGTTCGTAGCACGAACTAGCTGATAAAGCGGCCTGGGAAGCTACTGTGTTTTAGTCGAAATGTTCCAGTTCCAACGCCTGACGTAAAAAAATACATAATAAATGTGGGCTTCTTGCATTATGGCAGAATAAGTGGCAGCTGACGTCACAAACCAACAAACTACGGCAAATCAAACATTCGATCAGTCCTTGGATAACTTCGCTTCCAAGCCGCAGAGATGATGTGGTCATCAGCATTAATAAAACTTTGGCTCCAGTGTGTTCCGGTTGTAACATTATCCTCTCAATTTACCATATTCTAGTTGATTGTCTCTCATATTCCTCGTTTCGAGCGTCTCTTAATCTTCCTCATTCGCTTCATCGCCTCTTTAAAGATGGTAATGTTTTCCTATCGTGCCTCTAGCCTTGACTGCGGTACATGGCACGTTAATTTAATAATAATAATAATTTCGAAAATAAAAAAAATCTAGAAGAAAAATACTACTATTGCCACGTTATGTAGAACGGTTCGTCCTTAACAGCTGGCTTGATCAACGGATTCCGTCCGAAAGACTAAAGTCTGTGTTTCATCTCATAAATCTCTAATTATCGACCTTTTTTTCGCTGAATTTTAGATGGATATTAAGAATTTATCCGTTTCAACTATCCCGGTAATTTATGTTAAATCATCAATCCGCTACCGGTAGTCGAACTTACATGTTTTACACCGATATAAAAATAGACTATACGTTTAAAGAAAATTTGGAGTTCGGCTGCTTTTCTAAGCTATCTCCGACCGAAAATTTGCGATCAATATAGCTGTTCCTTTTATGTCCTTGGACACCTCTGCCAACTCTGTAAATGTCTTGTTGTACCATCGACGCATATCAGTTCTCCGTGACATTTTTATTCTTCATGGCCTCTCGATGATACCATTCAGGAAATAATACCTTTCTAGATGTCCATTTTTACATGACCGTAATATTTTAATTTTCTGGAGCGTATAGTGTAAATTACATTTTCTTTGGGACATTTTCCGCAACACATCTGTATGTATATGGTTTCAGTAATAAATCCTCAAAATACAGTTGTATATATATATAGATATACATTTCCACTCTAAGCACGATAAATATTGAAATGTCGGTTAGTTAATAATACTTTTAAAATCGGTCGATTATATAAGAATAATATTCTTTAACAATCAATATTCTCTTGCCATGATTAGAAAGTTTGCACAATTTTCTATAACAGAAGGTAATTAATCAATAAAATTTAAATGTTGACAGGAACTGAAACCGCCAAATTTCCAATAAGGTTAATTTTGTACGCGCAATATTGTATGTATTTATGCACTTGTATATTGAATGTTTTCCTCGTTATAAACAGCTATGCCACCAGCTGGTATATATCTATACTTCCATTCTGTACTAACTTAGACCGGAGTCATCGCTGTATAGCCAAATTTCAGAATTATTCTACAAAAGTATACATTTTCATGACTTAGGAAAAAAATTACATTATTGTAATCGGAGCTTTCCACATTTTGGTTTAAAGTATGTACTTTGTCCATAATTAATTACTGATATAATAGAATTTGATAATAATAATATCGGTGTGTCTATAAACTCGAAAATTAGACATTATAATACAGCGATTAAGCTAGAATGTCTTTACGCGTCCGTAAACAGTGTCGAAAAGCAAGATAATCAAGAAAATCCTTGGACCAATGTATGATACGCGGAAATTAAGAACTAATAAAGAAGTATATCGAAAAAATAACAGATACTACACGTAACTTCGGATTTTATGGTCATCTTAAAAGAATGGAACCCGGAAGATTATAAAAAATAAGTGATGTATTTTTTTATAAAAATCAGAATACAACAATAAGCTGGTTTGTATAAAAAGGACTTATACGAAATTAAGATAGAAGAAAAAGAAATCCAAAGTAGACGACTATTTAGAAATGAAAATTTCGAAGGTTTCAAAGAAAAACATAAGAAAGAAAAATATGGACGGATGAAAGAAAAGAACATCAGCAGAGGTGGAAGAAGTACTGGATGGAGAGAAAGAATTGTAGATAAATTATTTCAAGTGGTCCTTGGACTAATTTGACAGGAAAATACTAATAATAGCCAGTAATAATGCCGTTGAAATCGAAACTCCTCCATAGTAAGCGATACAAATTGCGTAATAAAGTGATAAGAAATAACAATAAGAATTAGAAAAAATGTTAAGTAACTGAAAAAATTTACTGAACGTAAAACAGCAATATTACTGTAGACGAAGTTATATAGATAAGCAATAGAGGACAATTACGTGAAGTTCGTGGAAAAAAATCCATAATGATAAGCAACAGAAAACATAGAAACTGTATACACTGAGAATAAGATACTAGTACAAATGACCCAGGAACGTACTTACATATATATAATACACACGTACACAAGCATATATATACATAGCCATATATAAATAAACACGTATGTACACTTATAAATACGTATATAATAAATATATAGCCCCATATAACTGAATACAATTGAACACCCACAAATATACACTGGTGTGGGATAAAATATACATTCTTGCATGCAAATACATAGGATAATAATCACATACACTTGAACTTGACTACTTTTACGTGCCGCGTGCTCCTACAGGGACGGAGGTACGATTCATAAGAACTGCAGTTGATCGAATACGCCAGTTTCGTACAACTTTGTCTGGACTTAATGTTTCTTTAACGCTTGGTGGATACTGGAACTCGACGCGTTTGGCTAATATACTTGGTGCATTCGAGCAGGAGGTGCAGACCCCAGTTACTGGGTCATCATTACAAGAGCAGCGTGGAGCATTTTCCTTCCTTATCAGATGATCGTGCATTATATATGTGTCTGAGAAGCAGTCGGCGTTAGTTCTTCTTTTCTTATCAACAAGGACGGTGTGGACCAGAATGTCGTTGCGTAATTTGTTCGTTAATGACATCTGCTGCTACTCTAGTTCCCATATTAAAATCCTTACTTGTAGTGAATAATTATGGGAAACATTATAGATGTTTGCTTATCTTTTTTTGGTCGACATTATTTATTTATTTAATGAAGCCACACAACAGCTAAAAGCCTAGGCTTATAAATAAAATAATACAATGAATAATTTTTTTCTGAATTATAAAAGTAAAAGTAAAAAAAATGAAATACAAAAAAAAAATACATTGAACACATTCACCAGCCTCACACCCATTAAACACGCCAGAAAAACTACACGCATTCACAAGTGTCACACTCATTAAAACATACATCATTCACACCCCATTCCCACAATCTTACTAGAAATAAACGGACGAATAATGTTTAAGAAAGCAATAAATACAATATAAACCTTAACCTATATATACTGCATGTCCATTAGTAAAGGAACACATACGCCAAACATCCACCACATAATAACAATCTAGAACCATTGGAATAGACAACAGCGAAACTTCTGTTATCATCGCAAAATATGTTCGGGAAACAACTTATTAAAGAAATATCCGTTATCAAAGTATGCATATCCACACGAGGAAATATGTTCAAAAGAGAATTATACAAGCGTAAAGCTGACGGCAACGGAGAACTTAAACCGAGGTTCGTTCGTGCACGCGGCTCACTAAAAAACGATTCGATCGCCTATTTGGTCACAACGTAGGAGACGGTTGATGTTAAATACTCACTATTAACTCTACTATCGTTGCATACATCATGTAGAAATCTTAATTTAGCTGTTTTCCTTCTGTAGTGTAAAGACCTCACATCCATTATATTTCTTAATATATCGTAACTCGTATATTTAGGGTAAATACCCGATATACGGTAATATAGGTATTTTAAAAATTTACACCGAACTTTGTCAATTAATCTAATGTATTTATTATAATACGGATCCCAAATAATTGAACAGTATTCTAAAGCACTACGCACTAATGTATTATAAAGCGACAGTAGCGTCCATGGATCTCTAAATGAATTTCTTATAATAAAACCTAGCATTTTATAAGAGCGATTATCGCTTACATGTATTGAAAATTTTAAATTGTCATCAATATTAAATCCGAGATCCCGCAACACAGATTTTTTAATTACCCGCTTACCATTCATCGTGTAAGTGAACGAGTAGTACCTATTTCGATTTCTACAGAAACTCACTTGGACGCATTTATCATAATTGAAAGGTAAATGATTTTCTTTGCTCCGCAGAACCAGCTTATCTAGATCTGTTTGTAAAGATTCACAAGCTAGTGAAGATATAGGAGCATAAATTTTGAGATCATCAGCAAATAAAAGAAATTTTGAGCAAAGGTTTTTTCCAATATCGTTGATGAAAATTATGAATAGAAGGGGACCCAAATTCGAAACTTGTGGAACCCCTGAAGTAGGTGAATATGTATTAGAATGGTAGCCATTATACACAACGTAGCTCTTACGGTTATATAAATATGATTCTAATAATATTATAAAATCTTTCGGCAGTCCAAGCAACTTTAGTTATTCAGTAAATGTGAATGACTAACTGGTTGCGGTTCATTAACGTTTATTCCAGAACGGCTTGGGATCCAAGTTAAAGTTTATGATTATAACTTGGTTTTGAGAGGACTAGCACGATCTCTTTGACAATGGGATGCCGCTTGATGTTTGAGTCACTACTTAACCACCGTATCGCTGAATACGAATCAGTAAGGATGACTGTGGTCGCATTAGTATATTATATGCGTTGTACCGCCAATCTGATTGCATACAATTCCGCCGATAGACCGAGAAGTATGGCGGTAGGGAACAATAAATAACCGGTTCGTCCCTAGATGCAACCACGCATCCTACACCGAGACATGATTTTTAGTCGTCTGCTAAGATCACGTCCATCGAACTGTTCAAGTATACTTGCTATATCCTTGCGATTTTCAAAAATCGATGCGGAACCATTTATCTCTAAGTATGTCGATTCCCACGGTAGTAAGATCACCGCGTAATTTTGATATATCGGGTGCGAGACCGTTCGAAATTGGATTTACATAAGAAAAGATACTTCTGTTTGTGTTAATTTTGAAGAAATGTATAATCTGATTTACAAGAATAGATATATATATATAATGAATCAAAAATTGAATTAGACGTAAGAAATAACATTTACGACGTGAGTGATAAATAATATTACCAAGTCTAGATTTTATAGCTTCTAGTTGTTCCGGGTTATTAATTATAATTCTAAGATCACCTTCTTGGAATCGCGTAACTATACGAACTTGCATCTGCCTAAATGTCGAGCCCGTCTGAATAGGTACATACATATAGGTTTGTCCGGATGAGTAACCTAATGATTTTTAACAGTTAAGTCGTCATATCGTCTTTTCGTTAACGGATTATTTGTAATAAAACGTCAGCAGAATTTCACGACGATATAACTGGAATCACAACTAATTTAAGCTAACCGATGAATTGACAAGGTCGATATCCAATTCTCCGATCGTACAACCTGCGACGTCGCCAATACGACATTTTTATTTTTATTATGCGGAACATTAACGCGATAAAAACGTTATTCCTCCTCGGCTATTGTTCAAGGTGACGATTCCCGACTTTTTTTTTTTTTTTAATTCTAGATATCGATCCTTTAACATTGTGCAACTTTTTCTTTTTTTAACAATTGAAACTCTGGAACGATATAACTTCTAGTTAGTGCATGGAACGATATAACTTCTAGTTAGTGCATGGAACGATATAACTTCTAGTTAGTGCATGGAACGATATAACTTCTAGTTAGTGCATGGAACGATATAACTTCTAGTTAGTGCATGGAACGATATAACTTCTAGTTAGTGCAAGGAACGATATAACTTCTAGTTAGTGCAAGGAACGATATAACTTCTAGTTAGTGCACACTTCTATTAATTTATTCGTAGTTATATTTATTGAAGTGTTACCGGCGATCTATATTTTTGAAGAGAAGGCACCTTACATAGATAACATCTCTACTGAGTGTTCGCAGCGGCCGATTTAGTCGTTGAAGTATTTTCAGCATTTCCGGAACATATATTCAAATTAATCCCTTTTGGTCACCATGCTTACGTCGTAAAGAGAAAAAAAAAATTTGGGAGTAATCAGACTGGGACTTACTGATGTGTCTAAGTGTTGGAGGAAATTATGTAGGATCGTCAATACATTTATCGGGGGAAAATTTAAAAATACGGTAAACTTCGTTGATGAATATGTAAGAGGAATAAGTGGGATTAATATGAGATTGACGAATAATAGATAGGATATATTAGGAATAAAAGAAAAAGGATTAGGGCAATTTTTGAGATGGGCAGACGGTATAACTAAATTTCGTATATAATAAGCAATACGTGAGAATTGCCCGGAGTCGAACGGAATTAACAAGGTTAATCGAGCTAGAGCACGGACTTCTATACGGAATGTACCGAGCTCGAATCGACAACAAAAAAATTATCATCACAAGATAAAAATACAAATAATGGAAGGCAGTGGCAAACCATCATGCACAACTGCGCGCTAGTAACAATATAGTACACTGCGAAAACACACTGGACTGCATTGTGTCGTGACAACAAAGCGATTACAATAATTTCTACCGTGTGTGTGTGTGTGTGTCTATCTGCGTTAACGCCATATTATGATTGGCCTGTATACTACTTACATTGTAAAATAAAATATGTATGGATAAGTAGTCGCCTACCTCCGATACGGATACGACATTTAATGTCGATGATGAATTTATTTAGAATGCGGGCTTTTAGTTTAAATTGTTAATTTTCGTTATATACTATAAATATATCGTGAAAATTTTTATTATTATTGTTATTATTTTATTATATATATATATATTTTTTTTTTTACTTCATGGGGATGCCTTTACCGCCTAATATCCAACGTGATACTGCGAGGACTATTTATATTTTAATCAAGGATGCTAAATTTGCTACGTGAGGGAATAACTGTAGATTATCCAGATGGAGAAGGAACGATACACCATACGGAGGTGTAATACATGGAGAACGTAGTGAGATAAAGCTCAGAACGTAACGTTGCCAAAGCGGAGCGTTAAAAAAAAAACACGATTGCAGACTGTTCAGAATGGAGGGAGGGACTTTTTTTTTAAGTTGCATATGGACAATACGGTGTCGGGTAACAAGTGATGTCCAAATCGCAATTAATAGAATCGCGAAAGTTTGCTGGATGGGAAAGACGATTGAAGTAGTAATAGATGAGAGGTGACCGACTAATGGTCTATATCAGTTCTTAATGATGCTCCAGCTTGTGAATGATATGCTTGAGAGAGACTAACTACGTCAATAGATGACGCGTCTTTAGCTAGTGAGTCAATAGATTTGTTGTTCGGAATACCTTTATGACCCGGCACCAACAAGAAGACACAAATATTCGCAAATTATTAAGTTTTAGCAAAACGAATTCAATTATCGTATTCGATGCATTCCATTTATTGTCTATATAGCCGTCATCCCATACTTTTCGAGTCGGTAATAATAAGATAATTTCCGGGAAAAATTTAGTCCCATTAAAATTGATAAAGTTTGTAGTACTGCTGCACATTCCGCGGTATATACTAAACATTTTCTTCGGCATAGTTTGTACATGTTACTAATATTGAAAGCTGCAATTAACATTATATACATACATATATATATATATATATATATATATATATATATATATGCGTATTTATATTATGTCGCATTTAGTACACCTGCGAAAAATTAAACCGATAATGACGCACGTATAAGAATGAGAAAATAAACTTATCGGGAATTACGACACCCGAAGGAATATATATTAGTGCGATTTATTGATAATAAGAGGTTGTAATATAAAAAGTTCGTACAAGAGGCGATAATAACGTAGGCACGATCCGAGGATCGCGTGGAGTATTAATTATTTAATCGACGATATTTTTAGATCGGGTTAGTATACACGCGTGCGATAACTGCAATTGCAAAAAATATTCGTAAAGTTAATAGTTGAAAACGTACGTGACCTATGTCGTGTCTAGGAATCGGTCGAAGCTGACCTAACCGACTTATAGGTAATTTCGAGGATATCACCGGTTTGCCAGTTATAACGACTTGTATTGTTCGTCTGAATTTATGCGCAAATAAAATACAAAGTTATTATCGTTAACGGAGCTTTATGTCGTAAAATATGAAGTCCCTATTATCGCGAATTGTATAGAATCGTCAATAATATGATAGGAGGAATAAAATATATATATATACACGTATATAGGGAAACAGTTCTTAATACCGTCGTTTGTCTCCTTAGTTCTTCTTCCGATCCGCACCATTTTTGGATATGTACCGCCCCGAAATAGATTAATCATTAATTTCTCCATATCTCGTAATTGAGCAGAGAATTGTAGTATTTTTTCAGTACCAATGATCAGCATCGAATCAGCGTCGACTAATCAATCGTATAAGAATAACTGAAAACTCACAAGAACGATAAGTTAGCGACATACGGTTCTGAAACCTCATAAACAAATCGACGAGGGATAATAATAAGATCGACGCTTTTGAAATGAAGGGTTATCGAAAAATTCTAAGGATAAATCGTCGAAGCTAGGCAGCGGTTGTTACCGATTATTAAGCGCGCTAGGATTTTTCGGACATACAGCACGTGCAAACGGGCTGAAGGAAGTGATCCTGCAGCGAATGATTACCGGGAAAAGAAAGAAAGGTGAACCGGATTAAATCGCGAAAACAAGCGGATTCGATTTAGGATCGATAAAAGTGGTGACATTTGCAATTGTCACTTCATCCGGATACGGATAACGGGAGAAGAAGAAAAAGAAAGAATAGGAACAACAAAAAATGGGTAAATTAGTTACAGTGTAGCCTTATCGAGTAGACAACATGAAAATGACAAATTGCAATCAATAATCAATTTAACCCTAATAAAGTTGAAAAAGAAATGTGGAACGAATTTGGCAATGAATAAAACGATAAAATGAATTATTTCGGTTCGATTAATTAGGTAAGAAATAAAATAATAAAAATATTCGATAAATATAGCGTAGATTTAACGCGTGAGAAATAATAACGCATTATCGAAACCGACCGGCGATAATAACGAAATAAACTAAATATACTCTAAGAAATTCGGGAGTATACAAATTAAATTGCGATCGATGTAAAAAAAAAACATACGTAAGATATATATATATATAAGAGTATACTTCGTAGTAAGCTTTAAAATTCGTATAACGATGGAAAATAATCATTTTGAAAACAATGTGAAGAATCAAGAGGCGACCGAAATTATGAAATTTAAAGAGAAAATAAAATTACTTTGAAAAAATGGAAATAATAAAAAAATAAGACATAAAAATAATTTAATAAATTCGACGACAAATTTCGATGAAGAATTATTTTGTAAAAAGTATACTATAAATTTAATCATCTTTATACGACGCATAGAGGTGGATCATTCTGACTGGTTGTGTCCGGGTATGGTTATCTATATCAATGTACATGCTGATTGTTTGAATGCGTTGCTTAGCACATTCACCATCAGGTTAGCTTATTAACGCAGATGAGGCGAGCCTTTAAACAGAGTAATTAGCCTGATATCGTGTATCTAGATAAAGTATTTTCTTACATTTTATTTTTGTTCAACCTGTAAATAAAGCTTTGTGATCTTCTAGCATATAAAGCTTACTGGTTTTAATTTCTTTACACACACATACATACATATATATATATATATATATATATATATATATATATATATATATATATATAATGCATATTTACAGTTGAACAATAAAAATTATGTCAGATTTTTTCATTCACTTTAAAGATAATAATTGTATTTTCATTATACACGCAAAAAAAACCCTGTCGGTCACAACGTTCCTTATATGGTAGATATAACGCTTTCAGTCGTACACAATAAAAAAAAGTCTTCGAAAATGTTACTATTTTAAATCGCGATGTTTGCTACATCGCGATTTAAAAATTTTGGACGTCGACGCAGCTGTTAGCCTTCACACGCCAGGAAGCACGCGGCAAAACTTTATGGACATCCGAATACAATTGTTGCTGAACTTCTCAATACAGAAGGAGACACTCGTAGATTAAGGCGGACTAAACCGCACGATTTATTATTATAACTTATTCTATTATTTAGATATTCATATTAAAATTTAGACTTATGTAAAACGCTAATTATAATCTTAGTTCGTGATAAGGCATTGGCCGAATCCCGTACCTTCGCTTATGTATTTTCCTATATTAAAAGTATTGTGTGTATGCCTTTGGGCAGTTCAATATTACAAATAAAAAAATAAAAAAAAAAAAATATTGCAAATAGCAGTCATTTGAACGATATTGTATTCCACACAAAAAAGAGATTTTAAGCTAATCTCTGGTTTTTCTATTTTTCATCGAAAAATTTCGGTCGAGTAGTTTTACAGTTATTATTTGAAATAAAACCCGTCCGTCTTCTCTGGGTCAGCCTATTATATATAGCGTAACTGAACTGATTAATATACTAAACAAATTATCTACTAAATGTCCGAAGCGGTCATCTTCTTCGTGTCCATGACGCAAGTTTATATTTTTCCCTTCCGATAATATCTTTCCGTTAATTTTATCAGCTCATAGATCGTAGGTCAGCTTTTATTCTTGGGCATTGAAATAGATGGTCTTGATTTCGTTCTTGGCCGCACCACTCGCAAATACTATTATTTGCGAGACCCCACTTAACGTTATCTCAACGTTTATTTCAAATTGTCCGCATCTGTTTTATTACTTTATCCGCCGGTTTGGTATCAATTCGTACTACTTTTTCCGAGTATATCTTTAATAATACGCCTAATGGAATACTCTTCTAAAACGAGATTATTACACCGTATTAACGTTTTCTGTTTTTTTTCTTTCTTTTTTTTTTTACATTTATCTACAGTAAAAACGGACCGTTTGACGTCATCGACGATGTTCAATTACAGTCGATCAATAGTAAACAATCGGGAACAACAGGAGGAGCAGAGCAGCAACAAATACAACAACAGCAGCAGCAGCAAGATAGTTCGATGGCTAAAGACGTCGTACCGATGTTTATGGATGAACCGAAACAGATTTTTAACGAATACGATCAGCAACCCTCGGCTATCCGGATACGATTGCAACCGGACCAGAGGATGACATCGTCGAAATCCGACGACGGACAGTCGTTATCCGAGTCGTCAGACGCGAACAGCATCGACGGAAACGTTATGTCTTCCGGACAAACGCAACAGGAACGGATAATCAATTACTCGGCTCAACAAGCGGCTGTTTTATCAGCTCAACAGCAACAAATGTTACAGACTAAACAACAATTGTCGTTACAATCGCAACCGTCAATAGTAGTAATGCCGGCAAACACGCAAGGTTAGTATTTTAGTTTGGCTATTTCGACTAATTAATTTACTCGAATTTTCAGCAACGACCGTTTTTTCGTCTATTACGGAAAGTAGCCTAGTCCATTAAAGAAATTAATAAAATCAACCCCCGAGACGTATTTTGTTTATTGCGTAGTTCTCTATAGAATTTCCTACGAATTTACTAGATTTTCTTTTTTCCCGGCCTAAATTAATTTCCATTAGAAAATAATAATAATAATGACTCTTATTATAGTTTTCCGTTTTTCGAATCGCTTTCTTTACATCAACAATGATACTCGATGATAAATGTCGAAAAGCACGAGTAGTGCCTTTTTTTTCTCGAAAGACTTACCCCCTTAGGATCTAGAATCAATCAAATATTTATCTCATCAACTAGACGGTCCAGTGGGAGTGATTTACCTTGATTCGGGAAGTAGCTAATTTAAAAAGAATTATAGGATAGCTATTGCGTTTAAGTCTATTGTTTGTTTTTCGAAGAATTCCGATTGCAAGCGGATTATTATCTATTTGATATTCGATGATAAATGTCGAAAAGCACGAGTAGTGCCTTTTTTTTCTCGAAAGACTTACTCCCTTAGGGTCTAGAATCAATCAAATATTTATCTCATCAACTAGACGGTCCAGTGGCAGTGATTTACCTTGATTCGGGAAGTAGCTAATTTAAAAAGATTTATAGGATAGCTATTGCGTTTAAGTCTATTGTTTGTTTTTCGAAGAATTCCGATTGCAAGCGGATTATTATCTATTTTATAAAATTCAGATATATATAGCTATCGCTCGATGAATTTGTCTTCCGTGTCTAGTCGTTGGAGACATACCAGGGAGCTCCAGCTGTCATTCGCCATACTTTGTTTCGATACGTTTGCAGCTGTTCGGAGACACATCCCTATAACTCGATAGTGTAAGGCCATTAATTTCGAGAGCAACAATTTAATCGAGGTCCCAGTTTTTTTTCCCATCGTACACCAAAAACACCATAAACCACGGCGATGAATAAAGTGATAAAAATACGATTAATCTAACGTCTCCAGTAATACAATTAGATTATCAGTGACGATATCGTTAAAGTTGGAGCACTGAATTATCGGGATTATTTGATTACCATTACATAAGTTCATTATTAAAGTTGTAATCGATATTCCGAATTACTTTTAAATCGTTTAGTGATTCGAACGATTTATTTTTCAAATTATTGGAACAGCATCTCTGTATCACTTCATCTATTTTAATTGTCTTCTAAGATTTGTCAGGGAGAATAAATAAATACATCCTGCGGACGTGTTAATATTAACGATTTATCAAAATAATTTTTTTTTTATACTGGTTTATATAAACTTCATTGACATTTATGGTATATTTAGGTCATTATGGAGGGTTTAGATTCATTGGTGCAGATGTAATGGATACGAAGTATTTTCTGTAGATGTATTTTCAATCGCTTTTACATGCATATAATTCGATTATTTCTAGATTAGAGCTGTCGTAGTTAAATAAATTTTCCTTTTTAAAGCTAAGTTTAATATTTCCTGTAAAAGGATACAGAAATATGGTTCGCGAAATGATAGTTTTCCTTGTTTGAACAACATGAAACTGCCATGTTAGCCGTCGGTCGATATGCATTCCGACATATTTTACACAGTTTGCTGAATTTCATTTCCACGCATTTCGTTTTTATATCCAGTTCCATTATGTGGGCTTTAATAACGAACTACTCACACCGAAGTATTTAACAGAGTTTGTTCTATTACTATTTATACTTTTACTATATATTTTTTGCGATGTATTACGCGGTTAGTAAAAACGAATTTAGCTTCATTTATAACTATTTTCCATTTATACGCCCGCGATCATTATCTAATCGATAGCACTTAGTGTCAATTCGCCGTTTCAGGGCATATGTGATTAGGACATTACGTCATCGGTAAATGTTGCGACAGACATTTTATTAGACTACGCGATATCAGCGGTAAATATCGGGAACAAATAAAACAAATCGAATACTTTACTATTATACTCGTATCGTCATTATTGTCGTTATCGACGAGTCCGTAATACGTGATTTTTTTTTTGTGCAAAATTATCTCCAGCAAATTATTACGAAAATCGGCAATTTGTTTTTTTTTTTTTTTTTTAAGGAATAACAGTTTATGTCCAGTATACGGAACACGACCATTGAAAGGGTTTAAATGATATTACAAACCGAGAATGTCTCCCCTAAGTAGACGAACAAAATTTTATTACTCGAAAAATGAGTTTCGGCTGTTCTAGAAATTTTTATTTTCTTCTAAATTATTATTTTTACGTTACGTAATCGAAATTAAAAATACTCCCAAGTAAAAATAGTCGAATGGGATCTAATATACGCAATTAAAGTTTCGTCATTAAACGACTTCCTAATGAGGCTTATAATTATTCGTCATAGTCATCATCAATGGTGGTTCTTTATTTTTACCTTAATGACCGGCAATAGACGATTTTGATACTCATACCTGATCGAATACAAATTGTTTTCAGTTTTAATTCCTGAGAGTAAAAACGGTTGAAAAAAAAACCCACAATTTAATAACAGCTATTAAAAAGATGCAAAGATATCAGAAGAAGGTTATAATGACGTAACCGTGTTGAAAACTCATAATCTTAATAAACTCCAACAAGAGATAGTAATGGTAATGGTAATCGTAATTGATCTCTTCAACAATCCCAGGTTAGACATTGTTCGCTTATACAATAAGTTTAATTTCACGCGTACATCTTCAGCAGGTAAATTCCAAAAATTATACCAGTCTTGTGTATGTGTTACATATATATATATATATATATATATATATATATATATATATATATATATATATATGTATATATATGTGTGTGTATATATAATGTTACGTATATTCTAATCACTGTTACATAATTATCATTGCAATTATCATTATTATTAGTTTTATTATTAATATTATTATTGTTATTATTTTATCATTAATATTAATATTATATTATTCGAATATAACGTAATAATAAGAAAGAAGTCTGGTACAATACTTGTGGAGGATTTTTTGTTTAAAATAATGAATCGGTGGAAATGGCCGGTCATTCTGAGAAAAACAACTATTTTCATTGTTTGGGTTACACACGTATTTATTAACGGCGCCGAATCTGCTAAGAAGCTCGTACCGATTACGTCATTGTGTTAATCTTCTTACTGAATTCGTGTCGTCACCTTGAAACACAACGTTATTACTAAAGGATTGTTCCATGACTGATTGCGGGGTGAAATTTTCACAAAACAATTTACGTATCTGGAAGAAGGACCACCCAGGAGCAGTGCAGTACGAATACGATAAATGACGAGTACGATTTAACTGAAATCAAAATAAGCACCAAAAAAAACCAAATTGGTATTCTCGAATAAGTGCCAAATTTTTTGATAAAGTATAGAGCGAACATTTTCGTAATTATTATTATTATGACGTGTATGATTTGGCGCTCAATTAGAAATACTGGTAATGTATATATATATCCCCCAATCTCTTCCACTAGTTCTGAGCTCTTGGAAAACCCAGTGCACTACCTGCATTATATCGTCGTACCGATGAGTCAATGGTCTGCCAATGTTTACTCTCTTATCAAGGGGGCCGTTATTCCAATGCTCGTTTTGACCATCTATTATTTTTTCCTTCGGCTTTGTGCTCTGCCTAGGTTCACTTCAGTTTGGTCACCTGTTCCACAATGTTACACAATCCGGTCTCCTTCCGTTTCCAAGTATATTCCGGTCGGACCGTCTTATTTTTTAATATTAATCTTTCCCTCGCTGTTTTGTACTCTTATTATTTGTTTTCGCGAAAGTACACGTTTGCAAGCCAAAACCGATAGAACACGCTGATTATATCCGCTTTAAACATATTCGTCGTTTTTTTAAATACATAAATCAGCCTCGCTGCCTACTGGCTGTTTCTACTACAGCATTGTTTATTTCAATTCGTATACTACCTCGAATATTTGTCATTACTTTGGTCTTATTGCTAATTTATTCTTAATCATATTTCGTTTGAATGTACGTTTAATTTAGTTAGCATAATTTAAAACTCTCTTGCGCTAGTGCTTATTAGTGCTGCATCATCTGAAAATATTGAATGGTCTAAATATTCTCCATCAATTCTCAATAGCCCGTCTATGTGTTTATATGGCTGATTCTTGATTGTACCATATTCACTATCGGATTACTTTACAAGTACAATATTTTATTACTTTGATAATTTTTGTGTAAATTGTATAATTTTTTTTTTTACATTTTAGATTTTTATAAATTGTATATGTTTTTATATTTTTCTTATAATCGCTTGATTAATTTGGTATATATATATATATATACTCGTTCATATCATGTCGTCCATTTTTTCCGTTCTGCTGATCGCATTTTCAGTTCAACGTAGTTCTCGATGTTTTGGCTTGATTACGTCCATCAATTTCTGCGTAGGCCTTCCTTTCGGCCTGCTCTTGGATATATTTTCTTCTATAATATCTGTCAATAGGCCATCGTGTCTTAATACGTGCCCTATCCATTTCGGCTTTGTTTTTTCCATCGTTTTCAATATTTCTCTTGTGCTCGGTTAAAAATTTCTTCATTAGGAATTTTATGAACCCTCGTCAGAGGAAAAAGAAAAAAAATTTCTACGATAATGGCATAAATCCTCCGAAATTTATAAAATAAATTTTCACTACATATATTATCTACTTACAACAAACAGTTCTATTTAAACTATATATATATATATATATATATATATATATATATATATATATATATATATATATATATATATACATATATATATATATATACATTTTTCTTTGAAAAAATTAAAAAGCTTTTCAGCTGTAAAGTCATTATCAAGTGAATATAAAAAGAAAAACAACACGATAATGGCATAAATCCTCCGAAATTTATAAAATAAATTTTCACTACATATATTATCTACTTACAACAAACAGTTCTATTGAAACTGTATATATATATATATATATATATATATATGTATATATATATATATATATATATATATATAACAAACAACAAAAAAGGGAGTTAAAATCACTAAACATTTTTCTTTATGAAAAAATCACAAAGCTTTTTAGCTGTAAAGTCATTATCAAGTGAATATAAACAGAAAAACAACAAAAATATATATAATTTATAAAAATATAAAAAAAAGCCAGATAACGTGTATATATATATTTCTATATATTTTTAGTTATAGACACACTGATGCTGTATCATAAACATTGATATGTATGCACGTATTTAGGTATACAATTTTATAAATAACTACGTGTACATGTATAGATTTATGTAAATATAACAACACAACGTAGAATCATATGCATCACTTTTTCCACCCTTCCCAATATGCTGTTTTTCTCGTAACTGCAACTGGTGGAGTACACTTTTTCTGTTTTATTGCATCTGTTCATCGAAACGGACTCCTTCCTCGATTTTTACATCCTCTGAGGCATTCCCCGTAGGATGTGTATTTATTTAGGTAGGTTCCGTCATTGTAAATAACGGAGGTAAGAAAAAGATATTATGAAACGCCTGATACTGGCAACATATGCGAAAACAAAATTTAAAAAATTTTGCAAAAGCGCTGCACTTAGTAATCAAAATAACGTAAAATACATCAACGACTTAATTTTGACCAATGACGATGTACGATTCGAAAACCGGAAGTAAAAAGCGTTCAGACTCGGTTGATCTGAAAGTTGAAGTCCGCTTATTAACGGGAATTGATCAGAACGCAGTAACATTTTTTAGAAACATAAGGAGATCAGGTCTATACTTATATATAATAGATATTTATACACGGTTATGTATATTCGTGAAATTTGTGTAAGAATGAAATGTAAAGAAAGAAAAAATCCAATAATTATACCGGCTGATTTATCGAAAACATCATTAGATGTACAAATAAAGTACGTATCAGAAATATACTTGATTACTAAAAATAGTAAAAATCACTAAATTTATTTTTAATTATGAGAAGCTTTTCGGCAATTACGCCATTGTCAAGCTATATACAGTTAAAATTAATTAATATAAAATCATAACATATTAATTTAAAACTAAGTTTACAATTTTACACAAAAATGAATTATGAATACTTAATTCATTTTTGTGTAAAATTGTAAACTTAGTTTTAAATTAATATGTTATGATTTTATATTAATTAATTTTAACTGTATATAGCTTGACAATGGCGTAATTGCCGAAAAGCTTCGCATAATTAAAAATAAATTTAGTGATTTTTACTATTTTTAGTAATCAAGTATAAATAAAAATCACTACAGTCCACAATCAATAACTGTATCAGAAATAAATCATAAAAAAGAAGCTTCAAAATCACCCGAATTGGACAGCAGTCAATTTACTCGATAATCCCTCAGAAATATGTCGATCACGTAGAAACCATTACTACATTTATAAATAATTAGACACGTCTTCATTTAACTTTTCAATCTAATACTATCTATAGATAGCTAAGGGTAGATTAAAAAAAATCTATATTTTTAGACATAATTCCGTATTCCAGTTTTTAAGCCCTATAATGTTCCGCATTTCACTTATACGTAATTATTAACGTTCGAAAAACAGTTAACGTTCAGCATTCTTCTCTTTCTTCGAATTGGCCAGCTATGGATCACGTGGTACAATATCTTCATGATTGCTGTTTGTTGGGCTTCTTTACACTCCAGTATTTCTTCAGTGCTTCGCTGGGTTTTCGCTTCTTTCATATGTCCATTTAATAACAGTTATCTTCTTCGCATTTTGTTCGAAGCTATGGAAATTTGCTTCTGAACCTGCTCCTATTCATAATGTCTTCTTCTGTGACGACGTCAATTTGCTCAAGACTATTTTTAACTTCCGGCAACCGGGCAATTTGCGTCCTATAGGCTTTTTATCAAAGTCTTCGTAAATTCTTCTTTGTTATCCCGTCTTCATTCTTTCTAAGTAACCATAAATATTCTTTTTTTTCATATTGCGATCATCAGTATGACCGTATATTTCGGTATTACTCCTTTTTTCCACATTTCCGGATATCGCATCTCGGTCCTAGAATTTTGCCTACTATTTTCCTTTACTTATATTTTAATTTCTTCCAGTAACGTTCAGCATTATTATAATCGAACGCGTAAAAATTGTACTTCGTATTTATAATTATTTATTGGTTTTGCCCGAAAGACTAAGTTCCGGGAAAGTTTCTTCAGCATAAGTCGAAATCTAACTGGAACACACCGATCATTAAATACGTTCCGGGGCGACGTATTTAATGAAGCACTGGATATGCGTGGTTTTATTTAATAATTAACCGTGTTAAACTATTTTCACGAAAGGAAGAAGGTCGTGTCACTATCGAATGTAGTACCGGCTAGCGAAGATTTCATAGGACAACACACATAGTCGCGATTATCGGGAATTTCGGTAAAACTAGTATAATAAAAAATGTTAAAAAAATCAGGTAAAATTCTACGAACGATTAAAAGACGCATTTCATGTGTGTGTGTTAGTAAGTAAAAGATAAAAACAAAATGTATATGTGAAAGTTATCGAGGTTTTTTTTTTCGCGACCGTATAAAATACTTTTATTATTTAAATATAAAATATCGTTCTCATTGCTACCGCTGACACGAATAAACGATTATATCGGGTCGCGATCAATTCAATAAATAGTGTTTATCCCTATAAAATTACCGTGTGCAATAAAAACTTTTCATTGATATCTCCACATAATACGTATATTGTCACACACACATATATATATATATATATAATATGTATTTAAATCAATCAAATCAAATCGAGTATTATTTTGAAAACAGCACACGTTGAGTAGATAATATGTAACACTATATAAACTAAATATGAGCTATTTCACAAACGCATCTGGTTCACTATATACATGACGTATTTTTCTAAATGTTAACGACACATTATGTACATGAAATAAAAAGTGATGCCTATCATCGGAGCGTACTTCGTATCGGTGTGAATATAATCAACGTTTTACGAAATAAAAAATAAACCGAGTAACATTACTTTACAAACGATTGCCTATAAATAAAATCGTACACCAATCAGCAACGTGTACCTCCCATATAGATGGCTTTCCTGAATGAATCGTAACACACGCATATAGCAGATACATCTCTCCGCCGACAAGTATAAGGCATCCACTAATACGTCTTATGAAAAAAAAAAACCTTATTCGCGGGGGGAAAAAATGTAACAATAATAATAAAATAATTTAATTGGGTTTTTACGCAAATTCCGAGTAAAGGCCTCCTTCGACCTGGTACATTCACTGCGGTCATAAATTTAGTTAGATGTCCGTCTACTACACCGTCAATCTCGTAACATGTCCAGCCCAATCCCAAATTTATGACAACCTCAAGACAACCAATTACCTGTAAAAAAAAAAAAAACAAATTGAACGAGTAAAAAAATTCAAGCATCTAGCCAAATGGATAATGGAAGATAATGAACATAGCATAGAGATAGTTCGGGAGATATTTATGAAGCTGAATAATGTTCTATGTGAGAGATGATTACATTTAGAAATTAAGAAGAATGTGTTAAGATGCTATGTATGGTATGTACTCTCATATACGGGTGCGAGACCTGGACAATATAAAAAGATATATGGAAAAGACTCATCACTCGAAAAATGGTGCTATCGGCGGATCTGGAAAATATCATGAGTAAAAAAAAAAAACGAAGGATGATTAGGTGTTACACATGATGAAGACAGATCTTATATTAATGGAAATAATTAGGAAGCGAAAAATGAAATTGTTTGGAAATTCTAGGACAGGGCCAACATATATCACCGTTTGCAAACTATAATAATAGGGTAAAAGGAGGCGAGAAAGTAGAAGGAATTCATGGCTCGAGAACATTAAGGAATGAACTGGAATTAGAAAAGTCTATGAATTAGTCCACATAGTAAGAAGCTGAGACTCATTTGGTCAAATAGTGGAATCCGCGTAAGTGGTTAAGTTATACACGGAACGGGTTGCACGAAGGAGAAGAAAAATATATGTGTGAGATTATGATTAAGCGCTGTTTTAATGTTTAAAATATTAAAACGACGTTTAAAACTTACGTAAGGATTATATATATATATATATATATATATATATATATATATATATATATATATATATATATTTATTTATCGATACGACGGTATTTCAATCAGTTCCGACTCGTAAATATACAAAAAATTAGTGTCGAACGATTCTTTACGGCGTTAATAAAATTTTCTATAAAATTTTATAAACGGGCACATGGTCGCTCGATTTAATAAAATATTCTACGTTTAATGGACACGTTCGTAATAATTTGAATTATTAACTAACAGTTTTTCCTCATTACAAAATTAAAGATTATCTGAACAGCAGAAGTTACAAGGTTCGCTCGAATCGAAACTCGGTAGTTCAGTTTTATTATCGTTATAAAAGAAACGGCTCCCTGATATCAACTTGACCTAAGAAACGAGGAATTTATCAACCGGTTTATAATTAATTCAATTTAAGGAGTATCAATCGAATGAATCAACGCGAGTGGAAAATAATAGCAGCGGTATTGACGATGTACGCGCGTTAGTGATTGTGTGAAAATGATAATAATGATAATTGTGAAGGATTTAGTAGAAGAAATTGGAATTTAAAGTAATTGATACGCAGAAAATAAATGCGGAACTGTTTCAGAGGGATATCCGAATTATTTCAAATAACTTCGCTTCTATTTATATATAGGTATATAAGCAAGCAATGTACATACACATACATATATATATATATATATATATATATATATATATATATAATTTATTTATATTTGTATATAAATGTATAAGTGAAAATGAAATAACAAATATCTCGGTTTTCTATATGAGAGCGTGCAACTCGTAGTTGATACGATTTGAATTCCTCAAATATAAAAATGCCAAACCCAAGGACGTTTATAATGGACGCAGTATTTACGACAAATTAAATATCAATAAATACGTTAAACTAGGGCAATGTCTACTAGTAGGGAACACATTGACGTCGGTGACAAGGCATTGTCTTCATTTTGTTTTAACTAATTTGTAATAAATTATTGTTTAATATATATTAGTATAGTTTTTCTTTTACGGACACGATATAAATTTAACGATTAAGGGGGGTACTTTGTACCTTCTGGGGACCAGAGCTCTAACTGGTATAGGGCGCGTCCACAGGTGGCGGATAGTGGAACGGCCTACAGATATGTAGGTTAGCTGCGAATAAGACATTAGTCAAATAAGCAGTCGCGGACCAAGAGCGGCTACTGGTGGAAAGCCTCAGGCAGGTGATTCCAGTAGCGACAGGGTAAGAGATACGAGGATGCAGATGGCCAGCTTGAGGAACTGGCCAATAAAAGTCTGCACAAATCTTATGACTGTCTCTCCCTCGGCGTGTTTAGGTTGCCGTAAAAGCCTAACAAATGTTACCTCCTCAGTAACAAAACGCTGCCTTGAGGTTAGGGTCTTTACCCAAAGGCTAAGGGAGTAAACCCTGACAGAAAATCCTCAAGCAGGCAACGGGAAACCACCTGAGTAACTTTCCCAAGAACATCAAGATGACAGACCATTCAATAAAAAATATCACGCCATGCGATCCGAAGGGCAATCGGCGTCCTGAATACTGGGGTCAGGATGTAAAGTATGTGACCGGCCATATGGACAGAGACTCCCAGCTTCCATATGGAAAATGTGCGACTGGGAGATTTACAAAGGCAAAATTCAATTTGGGAACTTGGAATGTCAGAGGTCTTCAAGAACCAGGCAAACTCCTTGTGGTGGAAATGGAATTAAGAAGATATGGAGTAGATATATGTGGAATTGCCGAAACACATTATCGTCAAACCGGTCATTTTGAAACGACTCATAATATCGTATTTTGTTCGAGTAATGTTAACGAAAGTAAAAATGGCGTAGCAATACTAGTAAATAAACGACTGTGTAGTTTAGTTACGGGGTATAGAACTAAAAGCGATCGAGTAATCGCACTAAGAATAAATACAAGACCAATAGCAGTTAATTTAATACAGGTGTATGCACCAACAAATGTTTCGAAAGATGAGAAGGTAGAAAAGTTCTATACCGATGTTCAAGTAGAAATCAATAGAATACCGAGAAATGAAATGGCAATTGTGATGGGCGATCTAAATGCAAAGGTTGGAGCAACATGTGCAGACAAACATTTAAAACATGTAGTCGGAAAATTTGGAGTGGGAACACATAATGAAAGGGGTGAGCGCCTCATAGAATTTGCAATTGAAAATAAACTGATGATAGCGAATACGATCTTCCAACATCACCATAGAAGAATGGATCTCCCCTGGAAATCGGCATAGAAATCAAATAGATTATTTCATGATCTCAGATAGATGGAAGTCATGTTGTAAGAATGTTATTGTTTGACCTGGAGCTGAGTGCGGTTCTGACCACAGATTAATAATAATGGAAATATAGGGAAAACTGAAAGCTCCTAGGAAGCAGCAGCGAGCACAAGATTGGTGATCAATGATCCCAAAGCCTTTGTAACAGCACTTGAAACAAGAACAATAACGAACGCAGTAAACTTATCAGCACAACAACAGTGGGATAAAATGAAAAATATCATAAAGAAGACATATAAGAAAACACAAAGACAGAATCAGCAATCATTGAATAAAAAACCATGGCTGTCTGAAGAAACTATGAAACTTATTAACAACCGAAGAGAAATGAAGGAAAATGGACAGTACAACGCAGATATAACAAAATTAATAAATCGACAAATTTCAAAAAGTTGTAAAAATGATAAAAATACGTACATCAAAAATATATGTAAAGAAATCCAATCCCACGCGGAGAATGTGGAACCAAAGGATTTGTACAAAAAAGTAAAACTATTATCACGTGATTTTCAAACTAGGAATTGAATGATTGATGATGAAAAAGGTATTATTAGAACAGAAAAGAAAGAAGTAGCGGAAGTATGGAGAAATTATTGTCGATCTTTATATTATCACGATGATGAACGAACACTGGCAATCTCACAACCGCTGACAGAATTAGAAATAGAACAAGACATACTAAAAAGCGAAGTCATAGAAGCTATTAATTATTTAAAAAACAATAAAGCTGTGGGCGTTGATGGAATACCAGCAGAAGTCCTAAAAAATTCTGGAGAAGTAGGCGTGCAGATGCTGCATTCTATATGTAACACCATATGGAAAACTACAGAATGGCCACATGAATGGTGTAAATCTATGTATATTCCTCTATATAAGAAAGGAAAGAACTAAATGTGATAATTATGGAACCATTTCTCTATTGCCGCACGCTAGTAAAGTAATGTTACGAATTCTTAACAATCGTATCCGCGGAAAAGTGAGCGAACAAATTGCCAAAGAACAAGCTGGATTCGTTAAAGGACGAAGCACACGGGAACAGATCCTAAATATGAGACAATTAATAGAGAAATCAAGAGAGTACAATGTGCCTATAGTGCTGTGTTTCATTTATCGAAAGGCTTTCGATAATGTAATCTGGAGCAAACTCTGGGAAATATTGATGGAGATGGGTGCCTCAAAACACATTGTACATCTGATTCAAAAACTATATGAGCACAACCAAAATATCATAAAGCTAGAACTCGGTACACAGTCCGAAGAATTTACTGTAAAGAACGGTGTAAAACAAGGATGTGTACTTTCACCCATATTGTTTAATTTATACGGAGAACATATAATGAGAAAAGTTTTAGAGGATTGGGATGAGAGCGTTTCTATCGGAGGACTCAAAATTACAAACTTACGGTTTGCTGACGATATAGCATTGATAGCACCTAACATGGAAAAAATGCAAAGATTGTTGAAGAAATTAGAAGATATAAGTAAATGCCATGGTCTACAAATAAATAATGGAAAAACTAAGTTAATGGTAATTGATCGTAAGAATACAATAAAGGAAAAATATAAAACCATTCCTGGTTATGAAACGGTAGAAAATTTCGTTTATTTGGGATCCTTGTTGGAAAGTAAAGGTGGATCTGAAGGTGTGATTAAGAGAAGAATTCAACTAGCACGGAGTGCGATGGTTAAACTAACACGGATATGGAAAGATACCTCTGTTACGAAAAACACAAAAATTCAACTTGTACGTACTCTGGTTTTTTCAATATTTCTATATGGTTCAGAAACGTGGACGATCAGAAAGTCCGAACAAACTCGCATAAATAGTTTCGAAATATGGTGCTGGAGGCGGCTCCTTCGAGTTTCGTGGATGGAAAAGCGTACTAATACGTCTATTTTGGAAGAAATTCGTCCAACCCGCAGATTAACAACGGAAGTTCTCGCACGTATTATGAGATTTTTTGGTCATATCATACGAAAACATGACGGAATCGAAAGAACAATAGTTATCGGAAGAATGAATGGTGTGCGGTACCAATTAAATGGACAGATGCAGTGACTGCTGCAGCTCGGATGTCATTTTCAAAATGCGTTCATGATGCCGAAGATCGTCCAGGATGGAGGCAGAAAATAATGAAACTGCTACCTTGACCACGATACTCCTACGTGGAGTTACGACTAAATGATGATGATGAATTAGTTAAATTCGTGATGGTTTTGTGTATTGATGTGTATTTTTGTCTATTGTATTTTACGCCGAAAATAAAAATGTGTGCGTTGAAAGTTATTTTTCAGAATCGTCTTCCTCAATTATTTTGCACTGTTTTTTTTTTATTTCGGTAGAATATTTTATTTCGTTTCTATTTTTATTGTTCGAATAAATGGAATTTAAAATAAAAAATTACCGCAAATAACATTCTAATTAAATTTAAAAAAAAAATCTGCAGCTATATACTTACAGCGTTATCTAACGATAGATTTTAAACTTATAGTTATATATAGTACCGGCAGATGGCAGCATTTCTTCTGCTGTAAATAAATGTTCTTACAACGAAGTATATATATATATATATATGAATAGTGTAGAGTGTAATAATTAAAAAAAAAAAAAGAAGCAGTTATTGAACAGATACACCGAATTGTGCGTACTATTCCCAGAGAGTCTTGAAACTAAGCAAGTATGCACGAGTGTGTTCTGTGTACTTAGATGTTAAGCAAGCATTTGATAAGGTATGTCATCATGGTTTGCCGTATAAATTAAAAACTACCTTGAAGATCGCACATGCCGGGTTGCGAAACTTCTAATAAACTACAAAAAACTCTGTTGAAACTTGAAAACTGGCTGAGACGTTGGCTTATCAGAGTAAACGAAAGTAAATGCACGCAGGTCGATTTTACGTTGCGAAATTTTACGTATCAACCGTTAAAAATAAATAGCGTGATTATTAGCCGAGAAAAATATGTAAAATACTTAGGCATTCCTTTAGATCGTAAATTGATATGGCAAAAGCATATTAATCAAAAAGGAAAGATGTAAAATGTACGAATTAAAGTGACGAAATTTGCGTACATTCCAGTGTACAACAAGTAGAACAATCACGACTGCAACAATAACAGAATGATCGCTCTGATTAGCCATGCGAGAGCAAAGTTTTGTTGTATGCTGTAGTGAAACGCTTAAAACACAGCTGCTACTGGAAAACAGGTTTCATGCATAAAGAAATCGTGATCAATAGTCGACGGATAAGTGAAATTATCGTACGAGTTGTTCCGACAATAATCTGTTTTCTGGATTATACCAAAGCCTTCGATAAGTTTCACTTGTGGATAATCCTAATCAAAATTGGTGTGTCGGAAGATTTAATCGCATTGGTTAAAAAGTTATACATCGGCATTACCGTTTTAGAAGACAGAATAAAATATCTGACAGTTTTATGACACAAACAGGAGTTAGGGATATCGTTCATATTATTTAACCTTTATGGTGAATGGATCGTGCGCCAGATTTTCGAAAACTGGAATGAAGGAGTTAGCATCGGTGCTAGAGAAGTATGTAATCTACGTTATGCTGACGACATGATTATAATTGCAACTGACAGCTTTACTGTGCGGAGTCGAACATTTTAACAGGAATGCTAATTTCACATTAGATCGACGTAAATGCGCAATAATGGTGATAGACATGGCGCATAAACTGCTACGAGAATTGACCTTAATAACTGACGTAGAAAGGAAATCGGGAACAATTTATCTTAGCGCTTATAAAACTAATAATGCGAGACAGAAATTAAACGAAACGTGTCAAGTGAAAAAGAAATTAATACAAACGCAATATTTCGCTTTGGATCGTAGTCTTGAAATATAGAAGCATATCGTGCAAAAAATTTATCCACTTGAGACGGTGTGCTATAGGCGTATGATGAGAATACCACGTACAGATCATAGAACTAATAATTCAATTTTAAAACAACTACGCATAGATTCGATGCAACGTTTACTCCGTACCAAGGCAGAATCCTTAATTTTTTTAGCATGTAACGAGGCGAAACGATTTAGAAAAAATCTTCGTCGCGGGAAAAATAGATGGTAACAGAGATACGACCTCCTAAAAGACTATTACACCGCATGAAAGCTGCGACAAAGCTCTCCTACCAGAATTAATGGGACCCGTCAAGAACAGAGAAAAATGGCGATTCTTCGTATGGTTAGTCACGACGTTCGTCAACGAACAGCACGACTGATGGATTGGAACCTATAATTGATATAATTATGTATATTCGATATATATATATATTGTTGATGTATTGGAGAGTAGTGATTTATGAATTTAACAAAACAAAATAAAATTGAAGATAATCACTAAAAAATTTTTTATTACAATATATGAATAAACTAGAGAACATAATATCTCAAGAAAATAATATATTTAAAAATAATATTAAATTTTGGGGAAGATATGTAGATGATATTTTAATTATTTGGAATAACAAGTTAGAAACTTATGAATTAAATAAATTTATAATAGAATTAAACAACTTTAATAAAAACATTAAATTTACAGTAGAAATAGGTAATAAAAATATAAATTTTTTAGACTTAAGTATTAATATAAACAATAATATATTAGATATTGATATATATACAGAAAACAAACACTAACTGATGTAATAATTCCGAACGATTCTTTTCATGCAAAATCACATAAAGTAGCTAGTTTAAGAAATTATTGTAATAGAGCCAAAATTATTTTAAACTGCAACAAAGACAAACTTAATAAAGAAAAGAATATTATTAAACAAATTGCCATAGCAAATAAATACAATCCGAATATAGTAGATCAATTATGGAACAAACCAAATAATAGTTCTTTACAACATAAAAAAGAAAAAGATAAATATTTAGGATCAATTAAATATATAGGAAAATACACATACAAATTTTTAAAAATATTTAAAAAGTACAATATTATGATAGCAATAAATAATAATAAAACATTATTTAAATCAATTTGCAACAATAAAATAGAAGATTATATGGTATTACAAAAATCTGGAGTATATAGAATAAATTGCTCAACATGTAATAAGTTTTATATAGGTGAAACAGGACGTCAAATAAATTATAGACTAAGAGAACACTTTAATTCATACAAAAATGAAAATGATGACAAGTCACTTTATGGTAAGCACTGTAGAGAAGAAAAACATTTTATAGAAAACATTTCAGATAATATAAAAATTTTACACATAGAATATAAATTTAAAAAAAGAAAATTATTAGAAAAATTACAAATTATAAAACATAGAAGTAGTAATAATTTATTAAATAATATGATTAATTTTAATGAAGAATTAATTTTAAAATCGGTTTTATAACTACATATTATTGAAAAATTTTTTTTATATCTGGCTATTCAATGTATCGATATTTATAAAGTTTTTTAGTAATATCTTTAGTTTATTTGTAAAAATTTTTAACAAAAGCTTGAAAATGACTTAATAGTCGAAAAGCTTCGTATTCGTGTAATAAAAAAATTTTTTAGTGATTATCTTCAATTTTATTTTGTTTTGTTAAAATATATATATATATATATATATATATATATATATATATATATATATATATATATATATAATTACTGGAGATAACTCTTCCTGGTAAACTCGAAAATTGTAATTACTGAATACTATTTTTTTTGTTTTGTTTTAAATTTAAACTTCCATAAATATGACGAATATTAGGTTGAGTTAGCTGTGTGTGGTTAAAAATTTCGTAAGTTTTTAAAATTCTAAACGAAGAAATTTTGTGTTTATAACCGAGTGCAAGTTAAAAAAACGATTAGAAAAACAAAGATGAAATCGATAGGACACGTGTATGACCTATTTAATGATATTATAGAAGGAAAAGTGCCGGTCGAAAGAAAGACGAAGACGAACACTAAAACGAACACAATCAAGAAAGAAGCGAACATAAACATATGTACATTGAAGTGAAAAGTCTATTGGAGGAGACTGATAATAGTGTGGTGAACCAGTCCAAGGACTGATATATTTTAAAGGGGGGGGGGATTATACGGCGACAATTTTAAACTATTTGTAGGGTTTTCTATATTTTCTGTTTTTCTTTTAATCCAGGAACGACAACCAATACGCAAGTCAGACCGACTAAACTCAGTACAACTTTAAAAGTTCCGCTGGCGGATTCTTCCGGCGAAGCGATGATCGTCAACGATTGTCCGAATGTCTTACCGAATATGGCCGTTCGCGACGATTTCACGATAAAATCATCGTCATTGTCGTCGTCGTCGTCACCGATGAAGAATAAACAATTGAACGAAATTATTCAGTGTAACGATCAACGTAAAGATTTTCGCGTCGGTCAAAAAGGCGATTTTTGGGTTTTATACAATTACGTACCGGCCGCTAGAAGTTTTCATTGTTGGGAATCGATAACCTATACCACTCACGCCGATTTCACTTTTTTAGATAATCTACAACCGTTGGTAGAACGTTGGCGCGGTCCGATTTCTTTAGCTCTGTACGCTCCCGGAACCGATTTCGGTCTAACTTTAACTACTATCCGTTATTTACGTAAATGTACTAGCCCGTTAATCGCCGAATTAGTTACGTTTCATATTTATTTCGGTTCGAAACACGTACCGAAAATCGTACCTCCTCAATCTGTGATGACCGAAGACGTATCGAATTCGTTCAATTGTTCCGACGGGCCGCCGTGGAATAAAACTACTCAATCATTGTATCGTATGCGCCGGAAATTACTCTATCCGGTAAACGTCGGACGTAATATCGCTAGAGGAGCGGCCGAGACTTATTATATTTTACCGTCCGATATCGAACTTTATCCGAGTCCCGGTATTATAGGGGATTTTTTAGAGATGATCCGACGACAAGATCCGCCGTTATCCGGTAAAAAACCGAAAGTATTCTGTCTGGCCATATTCGAAGTCGACGGACGCGCCCAAGTTCCTATCAATAAGAAACAGTTGGTAAGCGATTTCTAATTCCGTAAAGTTTATATTAAATACTCGTTTTTAATAATAATAATAATTATTATTATTATTATTATTATTAATATCATTACCGCTATTAAATATTATTATTTTTTTTTTTTCTTTATTTTTAATTGAGTTTACGTTATAAAACCATTACTACTCATTGTACATATAAATTAATATAAACTAAACGCTAACGCTAACAAATGAGTTATAAAATAGAAAGATAAATAACTAAACTAAGACATATAAGGAACATGCACTATACGAGGATTTACAAAATAATATTGGATTTATATATATATAAGAGGCCATATTAACACAAGAGGATTATTTAAGCATAGGAGGTATGCAATAGAGTACGGAGGGAAGATACGTAACTGTAATAATATCTTGATTAGGGTTTCTCTGTGTGCACTATATAGATTACATGAAAAAATGATATGATTAATATCTGCCGTCAAACCACAGGACTGGCAAGTACTGGAACTAACCAGCCCTATCCGGTGGAGATGACTAGGCAGCAGATTATGTCCTGACCTAATACGAATTAGAAGAGAGAAAAATTTACGGATTGGTATTGAATGAGGAGGCTTAATTAGAAAGAGAGATTGTTTCGGTAAACTTGTTTGAATTTGTTTATAGAAATTATTCCGAGTAGCACAAAACATGGAACTCCAGCGATAACGCAAATCCGTCTTAGGCCCCCATTTTAGCTGTCTGATCACAAATTTCATTATCTTTGATCCCGATATGAGCCGGGATCCATGTAAATTTCACATGGACATTCTTTTGTTGTAGATACATTGCATTTTCTATTATTGTCAAAATAACTCTATTAGTTTTGAATGTACGATTTGAATTTTGGATGGCGTTAAGCACACTTAAGGAATCAGATAAAATAAGCACATTTGAATGTGTAATATTGACTCGTGCAAATTGCAAAGCTTTAAGAATTGCATATCCTTCTGTTATAAACACAGTGGAAAAACTCGGTAAACGATATAATTTGGTGATTGCCAGTTGAGGTATGTAGAATGCCGCGTCTGCGAAGGGTAAGGTATTGCTCTTAGACCCATCTGTATAAACTAGCAAATGATTCGGCCACTTATGCATAATAGTTGACCTGAAAAGGCTATTCACTATCCTAGAATTACCCTGTCCGATTAGGGAATGAAACTCATTAGTATGTACCTCTGGATCTAAAAGACTGCATTCAAAGGGAATAGAGGCATACTTTAAGGGTATTTTAGGAATGATAAGGTTAATGTAAGGATGCCAATAATTAGCCCTCAATTAAGAGGGGAGTTCTATGATGAAAAAATTTCCAATTAGTGTAAATCCACAAGAATTTGTTGTATATGCTATCAGGTACTCGCTCATAGCCCTTTAGGATATATTTGTCTGCAAGATAAATTGCCCTCAGCTGTAGAGGGGGATAAGAGCTTCAGATTCTAATACAAATTTAGGGGTTGACACAAAGGCTCTAACCTCAAACAGGTATTTTGCAACACTGTAGCTTTCTTAAGATGCGAAGCAGATGCAGCATGGAACAGGTAGATCCCATACTCCAATCGAGAGCGGATGAGTGAGATGTAGAGAAGACGAAGTATGATTGGATCCCCACCAGGTTGGACTTAATAACTCATAATCGCTACAAATAAATTATAAATAAAGAAATAAATAGCGCAGATTGTCCACGAGTCGTACTTCTAGGTCCAGTTTGATTGACCAATTCTGCGCTGCATTTGACAATGTTCTAAGATTCCATCCATGCTTCAAATCCCGTAAGGGTTATTCGATTGAAATGTAGTTCAGTCGCACGCTGGTCGTCACTTATTTTTCTCCGTTTTGTCATATATTCATCGCTACGACCGTGATCCGTTGTAAATCTATTTAGTGCCACGCTTTTCTATTCAGATCGAAGCCAAGTGGTCTGTCCGTTTGGATGTTGTATCGAGTTTTTTTTTTATCCACCTTCCGTGTAGCCCACGTTTCTCTCCATTAGCTCCACTGAATTTTTCCGACACAAATCTCATCGCGGTATTCATCATCATCATCATCCTGTAGCTCCTTCTTGTCAGAAGATGGCACACATCAACATTGATCCATATTTCATCGCGATATTACATATCTTAAATTTATGTTATATTACGCGTCCAAGTATATGTATTTAGGAGTGAGTAGTTTTCATACTTCAGTACCTTGTCACACTAGTCATACACATTTTATATATATGTATATGTATATATATATATATATATATATATATATATATATATATATATATATATATATATATTAATCCGGTTGTAAATCTTCACACCTTGACTATACCTATTATATACCGTAGTACATTAATTATCATTATTGTTATAACAATTTACGATTTGCAGAATTATTCGGATGGTTTAGTACAGTTATACGTCGTCTTTATGCTACATTTTGGTTTATGAATATCGGATTGACCGCACCTGTCTACGGTTAATAAAGGCAATCCTTTCCTTTTGTTTTGTTTTTTTTATAATTTCTCCTTACACCTTCTTACTATGTTACTTTTCCAATCAATTAATAATCCTAGGAGTGTCTAGAATAATTATCCTGGATTGCCTTGATTATATTATCACCTATGTTTCATTCAGTCGTCGCTACATTGTTTTCAATTAAGGTTTTTCTTCTTTACCTACCACCTGTCGAATGTTATCACGATCACCTCTTGTTGCCTTATTATTTGAAGTTACTGTTTCAACAGCCGCTCTTTAAGTATCGCTTGTTTATCGTGATGTGATGAGTATTTTTAAGATGGCCGATTGTTTAGCTGCGTTATCAACTTTTCTTATTTAGTTCTATTCTGCAGCGGTACATCAACAAAACTGTTCTATTGGTTAAATTTTAGTTTGTCTTTAATAATTAACAACGGCGAATTTACCGTAAACATTTTTTTAATCGCATTTATCGAAGACGTGGAATTTACTAATATAAAATATCGATTGTGTATCGGATTGCAATAAAGAATAAACTCGTTACAGAGAAAAAATTTCTTCTCGCGTAACGAATATACTATATTAGGCCGGAGAGTATTTAGGAGCAAGACTTGAACGACCGATGCTAAGATATCGGTTTATAAATCAGCGCTGATTTTGATTAGGTTATAAGAAGGCTCAGCCGTAGACAATAATAGGAAATTAGCGAAAACGACTTTACGATAATTTACATTACTTCGCAAATTCGTTCGCGTTACTTGGAAATAACCAAAATATTACGCGATGCAAATCGATAGCCAGCGAAGAAATTATCTAACTGATCGAGACACGCGTATGTACAACTAACGAATTTCAAAACAATTATTTTAGTGCGTTATTAGTAGTAAAGTAATACTTGTTAAGACGTTAGTTTAATGCTTGATAATTATGTAATCATCGAAAAGTTTCGCTTTTAGTATATATTTTTTTAATTATTTAATTTGACGTGTTTAATTTATCTAAATTAAATCGCTACACCTCGGATAACATCGATAAAAAAGTAACGTAAAAAGTTTGTCGTCGGAATATGAATAATTACACTAAACCAAAAAAAAAAAAAAATCTCGGTAGTCAATTGTAAGCTAACTAGCAGAGGGTCATAAATGCACTAGAAAAGGCAAACACCGAGGAACGAGAAATGATAATAATCAACCGTGATATAGCACCGATAAACCTACAGAATCCAGTTGTAGAATTGTACTAAATTTACGAACTTCGTACATTGATTTCGAAATGAAGCCTTAAAGCTTGTGGCTGCTGCATCGTCGTCTAATGAAACGCTCTAACAAGATCTCAGCAAATGTTCGATTATATAAATCTTGCTGGAAATAGCACACAAAAATTGGATGTTGACCTTTAGCCTAAATTTCACTGGAAATAAATTGCTGGCGAGAGGTCAATTTTGATATATTCCATATAATAATAATAATAATAATCAGTGGCGGCTCGTGGGTTTTCAAAGCGGAGGAGCTGAAAGTTTTAATTAGTTGATTTTTTTTTTTTAATAAAAAACATACAGCTAGGCTACCATTTCATAAAAACTTAAAATTCTAAATTTTCCAAACAAAAATAAAATTTAGAATCGGCCATTCTAACAAAAATTTTAAAAAATGTGTAATTTCAAAGCACTTACTTCAAAATTTATTTGTATATGAAGTCCATACGACGGTTTTTCACTTTCGCGAACCGGTCAGTTACCTTGTACCTTGCTGTGGAAGTTAGGAATTATATCGATAAGAGTTTTCTCAATACTTATCATGGCAAGCGCAGAAACTCTGTCTTCCAGCATTGTACTCCGTACATATGTTTTAATTCTTTTCAAGGAAGAAAAACACCTTTCCGCTTCAACAGTTGTCATAGGAGACGTTAACAACATTTTCATCAAAACATATACTTCGCCGAGTGTTTTGTAAATACCGGTGTTTCGAAACAATTGGTGGAGTTGCGCAACTCCCGATGCAAGGGAAAATTATGAATTTCTTTCGTATAGAACAGAAAGTTCAGTTTGCAAACAATTTTTATTTAGCATGGGATATGCCTGGCAAGTTTCGTTAAATTCTTGAGAAGGAAATTTCCTGCAGTACGTTTCAAATTTCTCTTGTAACAGCAACTTTCCTGCAGATAGATGACCAGTAAATTGCATACATATTGTGTCACAAACTTCTTTGACAGCGGCGTTTTGATTTTCATCACATTTCCTCTTACGAGATACGGGCATAGAATCAATATTTGTGGACACCAAGTTTTCGAAATTCGTTTCTCTGATTAAAGAAATTGCGTGATAAAAATTTTCCAGTGATGAAAAAGCGCTCGAAGAATTAATGTTGCGATTTTGAAATGCATCGTATAGTAAATCAACGTGTGGCATAATAGGATGGAAGACGCCAAGCCAAAATATAAAGTTGTTGTCATTGAGAAGACGAAGAAGACCGGATGCTTCATTAACTTTTTGGGTATTATTTGAATTCTGCAATTTTTCGAAACATTCTTTCAGCTGTTCAATGTTTTCAAAAACTGTATTTACGACTCTTGAATTGAAATTCCATCTTGTATCGGAACCACGTGGAATTCTTCTTGACATACAAGTTTCAAGCTCAGCTAATCTCTGAGAAGAACGTGAAAAAATGCTGGAATTCCTGACAAGCTACTAAAAAAGATGCGTACTTCTCTATTAGTTGAAACTGATTTACTCATTACTAAATTTAATTGATGAGCATAGCAATGAATGAAATGGGCATTTGCGTAAGTTTCTTTTACTATTTTTTGAACACCGCCACAAGCTCTGCTCATAACTGCGGCGCCATCATAAGTTTGAGCAATTAGTTTCCCAGTATTATCTTTTAAAACAATTTTCAACTGCTCCAAAATCTGTTTCGATAACCCTTCTGCATCTTGTGACTCAGGGTTATAAAATCCCCGGAATCTTTCATATATGGTTCCATTGAATTCATAATGAAAAACAATTATCTCCTGTGTTTTCTCAGAGATATCAGTCGTATCATCTGACATAACAGCCAAAAACTGAGCTTGTTCAATTTCATTAGAAATTTCAGTTCGACAAACGTCTAACATACAATCCAACAATTCATTTTGAATTGTTTTTGAGTTAGCTTTAAACACTGTAGAATTTTCAAAATGCACTTTCAAATTTTCATCCAATTTCCCCTGCAAAATTTAACAGTCCTCGAAAAATACCAGGATTATTGGAATCCGCTTTTTCATTATGTCCTCATAGCGAAAGTTCAAATTTACCACAAAATATCAGGCATTCGATGATTTTTGATAAAATATCCCTATTCTTTTTGATGTTTTCATTGAACTTTCTGATATTTAATTTATACGCTTCGCTTACCTGTGTCGCGATATTAATTTTTCTCAGCATACCAAAATCTATCGAATTTTTTATATGTTGTGCTGAATTTTCCTGTTTCTTGATTTTTTCATTCAAATGTTTCAAGTCTACCACATCAGTTTGAGTCCAAGAAATTTCACCACTAAAAAAAGTAGACAAGGAAAACAAAAGAAAGCGTTTTTAATTTCACAACCGCAAAGTCAGTCACATTTTGAATAAATATCCGCTTTAAATTTTCTTTCAAAAGTATTGTTTCGGCTAGATGACGTTTGTATAATATTCAATTGCGGAGTCGGCCTCCCACAAGCCTTAACGTTACACTTTTCTGCAAAACAATAACCGCGAAAATTTGTTATTCAGCAAATACGAAACCGAATTCAATTCACTTTCACGAAAATCGCTATTTCCAGCCATAATTAAGGTTAGCCTTTCTACCAAAACAATCGAAGTAATAATATCCTTATAAATAAATATATTTATTCAATCAATAAAACATAAGTAAATGAGCAACAATAATAGAAGAACGCGCGCGTCAACATTTCATTCTGCAGTTGGAATATTAATTTTGAAATACAAGTCTACTGGCTGGGCTGGTTTTCGTGCAGTCCGAACGCGGGTAAACAAAGAACTATTGCGCATGCGCCTTTACCATCGTCCGGTTCCGTTTCCACGCATTTTATGTTTCCTAAACACGTGAACGAGAGCTGTATTGGGCTGGTTTTTGTGCAGCCCGAACGCGGTTAAAAAGAAACCACTGCGCATGCGCCTTTAACATCGTTTTCTCGCGTAACCACACTTTTTATGTTTCGTAAACGCGCCAACAAGAGCTGCATCATACATAGCCCCCATCAACGTTCTAGAATGAGCATCCAAAGAGAAAAAATTAGTTTTTAAAACGAAATTTCAAAATTTTGGATAATTTTAATTGATTTTTTAATATGAAAAAAAAATTATACTGGTAATTTTGTAGGTGGGGCTGCAGCCCTGCAGCCCTTGTGCACGAGCCGCCACTGATAATAATAATATCTATTTACTCCAAGAATACAGTTGCTTGTGTCCATCCGATGTATATTTGAGAACTTTTTTGTATAAATATGCTGGACAAATTCCTTTTTTATATTGACGGCCCCCCACTGTGTTTTTCCTCGAATGAGGACGACGTTTCACCAGACATATTATTATTATCATTATTATTAAACAAAAAAATTAGTTAAAATTACTAATAATTTTTTTACGCATAAAATTTTCCAACTATTTAAATTGTTCGCGCATAAATTTTGTATTGCCGATTTTATGATTGCGTCGTTTACAACATTCGGTTATCAGATTATTATAATAAATAGACTGTTTTTTCCACTTTGCTGTCTTTTTTTTTTGGTAATATTGCACGCCTAAATTAGTATCGATTATATTTTATTTTTTTCTTATATAATCTTTATAAGTTGTATATATATAATATTTTTATATTCGGTTTTTTCTTTGTTATATACACTGGATAATAGCTTAACGGGCGAAAAGCTTTTGTGGTATTTTTATATGTAAAAATTTAGGCGATTTGTTTATATTATAAAAATCACTACATTACTACTTAAATTGTATTATTATTATTATTACGTTTATTACGTACGCAACATAAGATCTTTAACCACCTGATGAAGTAGATGTTTTCCATTTTATGGTATTTGATCGGACAGCGATGACGATTACACCGGATGATACATGTTTAAAACATTTTTATACATTCCTTTTCCGTTAAACAGACTGCGAAGAAAATTACGAGACGCGCCAATATCTATCGACTAATAGATAAGGTTAACGATGGCCGATTTTTTTTTATTTTATTTTGCAGTTGTATAACCAGATAGACGAGGTAGTTTCCATAGATACACACTAAAACACACGTGTAGTGAGACAGAGACAGAACTTGAGAAGACGATTGAATGTAGCATAATAATAATAATAATAATAATAGTGTACAATAGCAAAACGGGCTTCATCTGGAAACCTGTTGAATTGTCCGTACCGATGCCCTGTGTAATATTTTCCATTCAGTTATTCTGTAAAAGTGCTTCAAGATGAATGGTAAAGATAAACAATAAAGACTTGTCTTTTAGGGTTTTGTTTTTTTTCTATTTTGGTATTTTATTTATTTATTGTTTTCAAAGAGCGCATATCCATTATTTATAAACCGCTTATGTTATAATATAAATAATTCAATATTGCGGCTTTACAATACACGATTTAAATTCTCCTTATAACAATCCAGTCAACCGATACCCTTCTGTTCATAACGCATTTTGCACACGCGCACACGTATATAAATATATTATATACATATTAATAATAGATGCGTAACCGAACAGAGCATACTACACGAAGTACATTTTACTACAGTAGACTTTTCAATAACTGAAAACCGTTCCGGATCCTGTAAAAAGTTGTCGTACGTCTCTCTTTGTAACGACAAAAACTGGAAGAAATGATCTGTAATTTTGGAAAAAACGTATAGAAGAATTATTGCAGAAGAATAATATTCGAACCGATATCGTAATAGATTTTTTTTAAGTCGGTTAATTAATGTGTCGTAATATTTTACAACGTATTATTCTTAGAAAGAAATTAAAGAAAAAAATAAATAAAACCTTATCGATACTTGTTGCATTTAATGACATTAATTTTGAACGTCATGAATGGAAAATATAACATATTTAGTATATACCTATGTATATATGGTTTGTGTGTGTGTGTGTGTGTGTGTGTGATGCTGCTTCGTAATTTAAAATTGATCTGATTAATTCAAGTTGCTAATTGTATTATTTATAAAAAATTATACTCATTTTCAGTTTGTTATATAAAATGATACGTGAATGTGGTAAATAGCTTAGTAATTATAGTGCTCATTAGTTAAAATTATTCCATGGTTCTACAATATTAAAGTTGAAACGATCAAATTGCGCTGTTTTACTACTACCGTCGCTATATCGCTCTTGAAATTTCCAAATATAAAGATGCTATCTGCTGTTTTACCGATGGCTCTAAATGTGGAGGATGTGTAGGGTCTGCCTTCTTTGGCACTTATCGTTTTCGGCTTTCCAAGTCCTACTCCATATTATCCACTGAATCCGTTGCTATTTTCAATCTTGAATTCTTGTACGTGATTCACGCATCCTTTCTGATCCATTTAATGTTTTAAAGTCTCTCCACAACTTTTATACGGACGATGCAACTTTACAACGCATACTGCTTCTCCACGATCCAATTTTCCATAGTGTTCATTTAAATTCAGGTGTTACTGTTTCGCTCAACAAATGTGTTTCGATAATATTCTCATATACAACCATCAATACCGACTCACACGGATTTATGTATAACAACAATCTCATACCCTTTGTTCATTATCATCAATATTTAGGATTTATTCTTGATCGCAGGTTAACGTGGGGACTGCACACGGAAAAAGTTTATACCAATTCTTATAAGTCTTATAAAAGCACTGAGTCACACTCCTTGGGGTGGGGACCCTTAACTTTACTAATTTTGTATAAAAATTTCATACGTTCTATTCTCGACTATGGTAGTTTCATTTTCGGGAATGCTTCTAATCACTGCCTTTCTAGGCTGGATAAAATTCAAAACGAGTGCTTACGCAGATGTTTAGGAGCACTTCGTGCAACCGCCTTTATTATGTCATTCCTCTGGTCATCTTTCTAGGTACAGTGATATTCTTCTTCCATCCTACCCGTGTCTCCCTTCTATACGATTCCTTTCGAGTATAATACCGTTAACCTTAATATCAGCATACAACTGTTTTCCTCATTTAAGAACAATGTTCTACCACTAGCCGCCAATTATAATGTTTACTCCTTGATTATAGAAACTATCCTAACTCTCTTCTAATTTTCACTGATGGCTCGAAGTGTTCTTTTTCAGTCGGAGCTGCATTCGTAATCGCCTCTCTCAATATTTCAAAAAAATTTACACTCAATAGAATATGCTCCATTTTTACTGCAGAAGCTACAGCTATTCTTCAATCTCTCCGATATGTATCTGTAAATCGCCTATCTACCTAATATTCTTATCCTCTCCGATTCTAAAAGTTGTTTGCTGGCATTACAGCATTCACAGCCCAACTCTCGTTTACCATAAATTATTTACAAAATTTCTGATTACACATACCGATTAAACTCTCTCGGTGTAAGAGTTAAATTTGTTTGGATCCCCGGGCACAGCGGTAGCCGTGGCAATAATCTAGCTGATCATTTAGTCACTTCAACGGTTACATTAGGGACTTTTTTGTTTTATACTCCTCCTATAGATCTCCTAGCGTACAATATGCGCATAAGGAATACTGGAAAAATCTGTGGTCCGATCCATTTACTGCAAAGCATTATAAATCCATTCAACCCGACATGCCTTCTAATCCATGGTTCTACAATATTAAAGTTGAAACGATCAAATTGCGGGGTTTTATTACTACCATTTGTCGACTGAGACTAGGCAGTAGTCGCCTTTCTGCTTCTTTACACAAGTTGAAACTTATTAGTTCTCCTAATTGCTCTTATCCTATGGATGCCCATTTAGTGGCTGCGGACCATGTTATCCTCGAGTGTTCCTATCATAGTAATTTTCGGGTTGTATTTTATCAAGCTCTTCACAGCCTTAAAATTCCGTTTCCTATAAATATTGCATTTCTCTTAGCTCTTCAAAATGCCGAAGTATATACGGCCCTATACTTCTATATTTTAGATTCTGGTATCATTATTCGATCTTCTACGCCCTAATCATTAACTGGTAGTAGTGGGTGATCATTCCACACGCGCCATGGTCCGTGTTACTGACTCACATCTCAATCGCTTATTAGCCATTTCAGATAGATTACAATTTATCTGAAAGTGAAAAAAACGTATGTAGGAATGTACACCGATTATGTCCGGTCTTCTGACCATGTAGTATTTTTAAATTCGCTCGATTTAATAATTTCTCCTATTATTGCGTTGCATCCTGGCTATTTTTGTTGTTGTGTGTATACATGTATAGTAGCTAAATCTACACCACTTATGTGGCTTCCATTGTTAACTAATACAGTTCCAGCTGCAGTTAGACGGGAGATAGCATTAATTCAGAGATAGAAATAGGTTTCAAATATACCCCGAACTGCAAAACTTTGAAGATATTAGATCCGCATCAGTATCCAGATTCGGAAAATCGCCTTGGAAAATGGATGAATAGAGGATGATATGAAAGATTTTAATAAATGGAAAATAACATGGGAAAGAAATGTAGAACATACAACAAATTTCAATTTAGTTGTCGAGCCGAGCAATGTAGTTAAATGAATAGATTTGCCTAGATGGAAGTGAATAGAATTAGAACTGTACATGTAAGATGAGAATATCTAATGCAGAAATGGCGTATAACGACAAGACGAACAATGCAGTTAACATTAGAAGGCTGTAGTGAATTTGCAGCTGTAGAATTAAAATTAGAACATGTTAACAGACTTTAACAGACTTAACGACAGGGCCATGGACTGGCTAACAAATTTGAAGTTATAATTTGATGGGAATTTCGCACAAATATATATAAGCGACGATTATTCGATCTGAAGAATTAGAACAGCCGTTATATATATATTTTATACAACTGAAACTTTTTATGTCAAACAAAGCCCCTTTATAATGGAAATTTTTTTTTTTTGCATTAAACATTTATGTCCCGTGTAAAGGACGTTATGACTTAAAGGGTTAAATTATTATTAACGATATTCGACTGATGGCGTAATAATAATAATTAAACTGTCGCTTCATTATAGGTGTCGATGTTAAAGAATAACACGGCGATCACATTTCACAAAAGAGTTTGTCCCGGTTGTCATAATGTACCGAAATCTAAAGAATGGATCGCCGCCCCTCAACGACCCGGATTACACGTTTTTCACGTAGGCAAGCGATTAGGCAGTTTCGTACATTGGGAACCGATATTTATCGGAACTAATAACGATCCGTTTTACGATGAAAGACTCAGCTGGGAAGGCAGAAGCGATAAGATGACTCAGGTAATTTCAAACTGTATTATTATTGTTATTATTACGAAAAATAAATAGCTTTTTTCTTTTAATTTAAAATAATATATAGTTCAAAACTGACAATCGCACCCGTCATCCACTTACGTGCAATTCATTTTATTTTGTTTTTAAATTTTAATAATTAAACAATTATTATTTTAAAAAAAAACTATCCCATTAAACAGTACGAGAAATTTCTTTATACTCGTTTGTAATACAAAATACGCTAATTTTATAGTAATAAGAACGAAATTATTAAAAGGGCTAATTATAACCAGATACACGCTGTACAGATTTCAGACAATAACTGATTTCTACTCTGAAAAAAAACCATTTTAAATAAAAAAAAACGATCGTAATTAATTAAATAATTTATTTATTATTATACTTTGTTTAAATACTTTTAACATGTAAAATTTGTGCAAGACGATATTCGTAGTAGCATAAATTTCTTAGCATATAAACTGGCTCTCGCAATATATTCTTCAACTTGCTCATTCACCCTCAAAACCATCAATGTCATCCATAACTCTGCCAGCATTTCACACCACAACGATCGACAGCCTACAATCCGAGTCGTCAGAATGACCTCCTGATTATCGTCGTTGGTTTCTCCTGGCCAATTTTGTAGCGCAGTCTAAAGCTTCCGGCTTTTCCATTCCTGATCTGTTTTTATCTTCTAAACTAGTTTCTTTGAAATTGAAACAATCAAATCCGACTCTCTTTGACAACATCTTAATAACTTCCACAAATCCGCACTCAACTGCTCATAACACCCCGATATTGCCTCCATTGAAGACAAACGTTTCAACTGGATTTCGAAATCTCCACACTATGAAGAGAAAACCTTGCCCATCCAAGAAATCAAAAATTAAATACATCACGTTCGTATGGATTTACCAACTGACTGATGCATCACTGTTCAATGATTTGTCAGCTGCTCAGTTGTCAGAGATGGAGCAATCCATCATTCAGTAGATATTCTCAGTCATTTTAGCTGAATTATACGCGATTTTATCTTGCTATGGAATCTTTAATTAGTTTCGATGTTGATAAACCTTCGATTATATGTTCTGACTCTCTTCTAGCACTCCATACTTTCTGCGACGTTTTCAACCATGATCAGCACCCCTCATAGTCAAGAAAGTGATGAAACTAGTACTGGCAGGGTCGAGTTAGAAAGTGACATTCCTCTGGTTCTAAGCTTATGCTGCGGTTCATTGAAATGAACTAGCTGATAAAGCGGCCAGGAAAGCTGCTACGTTCTTGTCGGTTCTGAATGTTCTAGTTCCAGCACATGACGTTAAGAAGTAGATCATAAATGTGCATCTTGCATCATTATGGCAGAAGAAGTGGCAGCCGACATCACAAACCAACAAACTGCAGCAAAACCAAACATTAGATTCATCCTTGGATAACTTCGCTTTCAAGCCGTAGAGAAGATTGTGCTTGGTCCATACACATTTCACTCATGTGTATCTTATTCATAAAACTTTGGCCCATGGCGTTCCGGCTGTAACATTATCCTCTCTATTTCCCATGTTCTAGTTGATTGCCCCTCATACTCCTCACTTCGAGCATTTCTTAATCTTCCTCATTCGTTTCATCTATTCTTCAAAGATGACCATCATTGTCGAATCTAATTACCTTCCTGGACCGTTCAGGTCTCTATTCCTCAATCTAATCCTCTTTCCCCTATCGTACCTCTAGCCTCGGCTGCTGTACATGGCACGTTAATTTAATTTAGTTTAAGCTGGCTCTTGTTTCTTCTTATTCATATATACCGACGAACGACGATTAATATTTCTCACGGGTCACCTTAATCTATTTAAAAAAGAAAAAAGTTTTTTGCAGAAAATTATTTCAATCTGAAATTGAGAATAGCGTAAAATTTTTCATCACATATATCTCATCTTAGGTGTTGATTAACGGCCGGGATAACCTTTATTGCACTTCAGAAATTACAAACCTAGAAGAGATTTTTACAAAATATACAAGAATTTCTCACTGCTACAAGTACAGTCTAGCTTTAATTCCTGTTTATCCATCCTCATACTTTTCACTACCATGTATATTTCTAACAGAACATTTCCTAATTATCAAAAATCATCATCAACGGCTCCAAATCTAGTACAAATTCTAGTTCACTTGGTGCTGCCTTCGCCATTGACAATGTAACAGTCTAAAATTTCAAACTTCCTCCGGACGCTTCTGTTTCCACAGCTGAGTTAATGGCTGTTGACAAAGCTTATGATTATCTCCTTAATGTGCTTGGTAATTTAGATAAGTACGTTGTGTGTAGTGATAGTCTTAGTTCGCTTCTAGCCATACAGAACTGTCCATTCAGGTTATATTCCCACCTCTTGATATTTGATATATCAGACAAATGTCTCTAAAAATTATACGACTAGGCGGTGTTTTAGAATTTTTTTGGATTCCTAGTCACTTCAGATTTAAACTTAATGAAGCGGCGGATATTGCTGCTAAACAGTCTTCCTTGTCAGGTATTCCACTCCCATTTATTCCATCGTCAGATCTATGCTCAAATTATCACAATTCTTCATATGAATATTGAAAATCTTAAAAAAAAAAAAAGGTAAATATTTTAGTATACTGTTGACACGCATCTTCTGGTATATCCATAGTATGCTCGTATTCCAATATCAGTCCCCCCTCATCAACCAAGTAGATTTGTTACTGTAATTTGTAGGTTACGCATGGGTCATTCCCGTATAGAATTAAATTTTTCAAATGGAGATAATCAGGGAAAATGTACTAGACATTAAATTTCCTACAAGATATAAACCACCTTCTTTTTAATTGTCCTTAATTTAATTATAATGGACAAATATTTTTTAATCAACTGATATCTTCCTCCATTTTCCTTGGTTTTCCTCCATATTCCCTACTTTATCTATTATGATTATAAAGTATCATTTCTTATTTTTGTTTTAAGGTGCATTATTATTATTTAAAATTGTGATATAGTATACAATACTTGGAATCTAGAGTGAGCAAAAAAAACAACAACAAATAAAACACTAAATGATGATCGCTAAAAAACAAAAGTCGTAAATATTAGTAAAAGCAGCTAAATACTCTAACCGCCCCGAGTTAAATTCAACATTGTGTGGTATAATATTCCCTATACGGAATGCGAACTTTTAAAGCTGATAAAACTAGTATTTTAATAATATAGGACATTCAGTTCACATCCAATATTCGAATTGTAAAAAAATATTTATGTAGCGAATTAATCTAGAATCATCTAGAGGAAGTATCTATCAAAATGTCGAATAGTCATTAATTATTACAGATATCAAGATATGCTTATATCAACTCACTGCCGAGTATAGGTGTTCGCCAAACATTTACAAACTAAGTTAATTCCTGTTCGTTTCACAATACCATCCTTCCACCAAGTCACGGGTCTTCCTCGTGTACAATTATTGTCAGTCGGTCACCACTGCATCATACGCCTGGTCCAACTACCATGGTCGTGTTTCGCTTATATCCTGCCAAACTCTATTTTGGCGATTCGTTCCAGAGTAATTTTGTTTTTTTGTTCTATCTCTGAAGTCGTCTTGTGGTCCTTGAGTCAGATATTAAGGATAATTCTTTCGTACGTTATTTGAGTTTTCCTTAATTCTTCTAACTTTCCCTTTAGTAAAACTCCATGTTTCATAATTACGTGCAATTACTTCGTATATAGCAAAATTTATTATTTTATGACTGAAATTGATAATGAGCGACTGAAAGCTTAAAGTGGAAAAATATCGTGCGAGGGATGTGAAAAAATGCAGTGCAGAATGATCGTTCGTTTTACAAAATAACGACAGCCGTATTTGTAACAACTACAACCTCGAATTATCTAAAGAAAGTAATTAAATTTTAATTCTTTATTTTTTATTTTATATTTCAATTCGAATATATATATATATATATATATATATATATATATATATATATATATATATATATACATAATTATAATAATAGTGTATTTTTCGAATTTTCCAGGGCTACGTGCTGTGTGTATTGGATTACGAATTCCATTTGCTGGATAACGCGTTCTTAGTTCACAAACCGGGTATTAAAACTTTGAAAAAAGATACCGCCAGAGATATACTTACCGGGAAAACTAACGCTTTAATTAGGAAAGTCATCTTCCCGGAATTAAAAGCTCTGTACGGCACCAGAAAAGGTTGCGCCGTCTGACGCAGAGAGAGAACAAATTCTCGCCATTCCTTTTCTTTCTCTGTTTATTCCTTTTTCGTATTTATTTATCATTTGAACGTATGTGTATGTACATACATAATGTATATACGCATAAATATGTACATAATTGATCGTGCCATCTACCGGAAACCATTTCTTATTTTATGGTAAGCATAATTTGACAATTTGAATATATATATATATATATATATATATATATATATATATATATATACATATAAATTATAAAATTAATAACGAATATTTTCAAGTTTTCGTGCGCAAGCCTGTCTTTGAAAATTATTATATATATATATATATATATATATATATATATATATATATATTTATTTATTTATTTATTTATTTATTTATTTATTTACAAAACAATACGGCGTACACAACAGCATAACGCCAATTACAGTGTACGCTCTTACAGAATAATTATAAAGTAAAAGTATGAACAAAAATAAAACTGAACCACACTCACACAACAAATTAATATAAATAATATTTAGATTGAAAACAAAAAATTACTAATACAAACCGGAAAATGATTCTAATGTAATACAATACCCACATACAAGCACACATCCAAAAAGCACAAAAAAAAAAACAACAGAAATATACCAGTCATACAAACAGAAATACACCAGTCATACACCCATACTCTCATGTAAACAAACTCTCCATCAAGGCACGCACATATGACCAAAATAAAATAAACTTACTAAAAAGTAACAACTGAAATATAGAGTCTAAAAAAATTTATTATATACAAATTTACTATCGAAATGAATATCTAACTGTGGATAAATATTTAGTATGTTATTATATAGACGTAAGGTGGATAAAAGTGGTGAGTTGTAACCTAGATTTGTACGAGCATGCGATTCATAGAAAATACGATGTGACCTACTATTAACACTGGGAACCATAAATGAAATTGTAGATAATAAATAATTGTCATCTATGCGACCGTTACAAAGATCATGCAGGAACCTCAACTTACTTATCTTTCTTCTAGCACTCGAGGATTTAATATTTAGGAAATCGCATAAAATATTATAACTTAAAAATGTTGGATAGACACCAGTTTGGCGGTAATAAATATACCTCAAAAACTGAGATTGAACTTTTTCCACCATATGAATATATTTAGTGTAGAAAGGATCCCAAACCACAGATGCGTATTCTAATTGCGATCTTACAAGAGTGTTGAATAGTAACAGCGGAGTCCTAGGATCACGAAATACGCATGAATTTCTAATGATGAAACCCATAGTTCTGTAAGCATTTTTGGTAACATTACCAATATGAGTTGCAAATTTAAGCTCGTTGTCAATATAAACCCCCAAATCCCGAACACAGGTTACATTACAAACTGGAACATTACCCATAGAGTAATCAAAGAGACATTTATTTTTTGTACGGCAAAATCGAATATAAACACACTTCTTATAATTAAAAGGTAAATAATTATTGTCGCTCCATGTCACCATTCTACACAAATCATCTTGCAACAATTCACAATCACTAACAGTTTTAATTGATCTAAAAATTTTTAAGTCGTCCGCAAATAATAGAAATTTTGAATGTAAGTTAATTCCTATATCATTTATGAAAATATTAAATAATAGTGGACCCAAATTAGACCCCTGTGGTACTCCGGAAGTAGGAGTGTATTGTTGGGACTGGTATCCGTTAAATAATACGTAACACACACGCGAAGTTAAATATGATCTAAATAACTGTATGTAATCGTCAGAAAATCCGTAATTATGTAACTTAACCAGAAGTAAACTATGGCTGACTTTGTCAAAAGCCTTACTAAAATCCGTATAAATACAATCAACTTGAAGACGCTGCTCCAAACAGTCAGTAATTAATTTTGTATATGTAACAAGATTAGTTGTAGTAGATCTAGACCTTAAGAAACCATGCTGTTCAGGAATAACTCTAGGCAAAAAAAATTTATACAATCTTTCATATAGAATTGACTCTAATATTTTGCTGGGTACACATAGTAGGGAGATAGGACGATAGTTTTCAGCTGCACAACGATCACCAGACTTGAAAATTGGAACAACCCTAGCTGTTTTTAACAATACAGGCCATTTACCTGTTCTAATAATAAGATTGAACAAGTATATAAGTGGCTTTTCAAACTCTACCGAACATAGTTTAAACAATATTGCCGGTAATCCATCAGGCCCGACACTCCACTTAGGTTTCAGAATCTTAATAGATTTTTTATAATCATTTATGGTGATTGGAGCAAGTTTTAAGTGTCTTCCATCTTTAATTAAAGAGGTTTTAAGTGTCATGAAGCTGTCAGTCACATGAACAGATGAAAAATACTCTGCAAAAGCATTTGAAATATTCTTACTAGAACAATGATCTATATTTTTGTATTTTACTACGCTAGGGTGTAGCCGATCATGACGTCTATATTTAACAAGAGCCCAAAAATTGCTAGTGTTTTTTTGAATACCAGCCTCGGTCTTAAGAATATAATCATCATAAGAATTCCTTATTAGCTTTTTAACTTCAGCCCGTAGTTTACTAAACTTAAAATAATCAGTTTCCTTGCGGGTTCTACGATAGGATTTTCTAAACTTAGTTTTCAGTTTTAGTTTACGAACAATTTTTGGGGTAAACCAAGGCGGGTATGTTGACTTTCTAGATGATTTCTTGGTAAGATGCTTCTGAAGTTCATTGTATATTAGACTATAAAAATAAGAAGTAGCATCATCCACATTTCTGATATTATAAAGTTGTTTCCAATCAATCAGGGAAATTTTTTGTTTTAATGTTAAAGGGTTTGCTTTCCTAAAGTTGTAAGGTGCCACGCTTGTACTAAAATCCACTTTATATAAAGAACTACAGCGAACAGTGATATCCAGAGCAGGATGATACTTATCCTCAGGAAGAAGCGGATCAAGTGACCTCTGTACATCAACACTCAAAACGGAAGTAGTAATGATCAAATCTAAAGTTTTTCTCTGCGAATTAAGGACATTATTTACTAAACTGAGATTATTAATTTCAATGAAATTTGAAAGCGAATTAATATTTTTATTAAGATAATCAAGCGGAGTACCCGAACCAGAGATGGATAAGTTGAAATCGCCCATAATCATAATATTAATTCTATTTTTCATATTCAATAATAAATTATGACATTCATAAAAAAATCTGCTATAACAAGAGCAAGATGTACCAGGAGGAACATAAATACAACCGATAAGTGTTTGTACATGCAGACTAACATTCCTGACCTTAATCCAAACTGAATCTATATTCCCAAAACTGGGAAACGCAATTTCTTCTGCAACATATGTGTCCTTAATCGCTAACAAGACTCCGCCTCCCCTCCTACCGACTCTATCCTGACGATAAGCAAAATAACCTTGATTTAAAAATTCATTGTTGTAAACACTTCCAGTTAACCAAGTTTCAGTGAATCCTACAATATCAAAGTTACTTCTACACATTCCTAAATGAAGTTCTTTTAACTTTGTATTTAATCCCCGAACATTTTGGTAATACACTTTAAGTCCCATTATAGTAACTGTTTGAAAATTTGGCGATAAATAATAGAATAAATAAGAACTCCAATAAATAAGAATAGACGAGTTTAAGTAAGAAATTTGACAACTCTAACCTATTACATATAAAAAACGGAAAAGAAGTAAAACAGTTCCTAAAATATATCCACCTTGCATAATCAAAAAACCACCTGAATATGCTAATTCGTAAGGGTAACAAACATCCAAATATATATCGACAAATAAATAAAAATCCACGTAATAATTCTCTTAAGAATAGTTTCAGCAAAACGGCGTATAGCATAAAGAGAGATAAAACTAGTATTAGTATTAATGAAGTGACTAAATGAACGGTAGAGAGTACATACTTTAAATACACTGACATACAACACAAAAATACGCTTAAAAATGATAATAATGAAATACATGCGCACCAATACATAATATACCAACCACACTCATAATATATATACATATACATACTACAAATAAACATAAAGTACATTTCATATAAGACGATATAATGCGTAACGCGTGAGTGGGAAAATTTAAATCGCCTTCTCTTCCGAAATTCTAAATGACAATTTATCGTAATCGGCCAGCGTTCTTATCACAATCCTTTGATTAGACGCACTGTCAATGACACAGTTTATTTTACCGTCTTCCGTCCAGACATTTCTACGACCGTATTTATTTGATAATTCCCGTACTATGTTCATCCGTTTCTTCGTTAAATGTTCCCGTATTACTATATTTGTATTTTTCAATAATCGTTTATTACTGAATAGTAATTTTCGATATCTATAGCTGACGAACTTTACTACAATTGGTCGAGTATTAATCCCCAGTTTATCTACTTGTCGCTTTCCAATCCTATGCGACCTACAAATAGATTCGATCGGAACATTTACTGATAATTTTTCTTTAGCCAGTTTCATAATACACTCATCCGTATCTTCTTTATCTGTTTCGGGAATTCCGTATATCATCAACGAATTTCGACGGCTATATTGTTCCAATTCTTCTAACTTGTTACTAACTTGAGTATTCATATCTGTTACCTTTCTATTAAGTTCCACGAAGAAATTCGTCAGTGTATTCTTCACCGCCTGCATTATGTTATTAGTAAGTTCAACTCGAAATTCGTCATTCATTTGGAAGTCAATATTCCCCAACGCCTGCTCAACTGTCTGAGTTATATCTTTTAACGGAGACGGGGGTTTATCATCTTTCCTTTTTGTACCAGCGCTCCTTGTTTTTATACCACTACTATTACCGGATGACATACTGAATGGAATTTATTCGTAACGATAATATTATATAAATGAGATAAACGTACCTTTTAAAATATAGTTGTATTATAACGCGCTACACATCAATGTCACTATACCAGAAACACACGTCTTATCATTTTAACAGCACGAGTCTTCGAATATATATATATATATATATATATATATATATATATATATATATATATATATACAATAAAAGTTAAATTAAATTTAATATACAAGCTAATAGGTTGTTTTTTTAATTTTTCCTATTGTTATTTTACTGTTATTTTCTTCATTATTTCTTTAGTTTTGTAAAGTCATTTGGTTGTATTTAACTGCTAAGGTAACTTTAGGAATATTTGGTATATGTGTATGAAAATATAAATTCTTCATAATTTATTGTCATGTTGTATTGAAATATACTATACTACTACTACTATATATATATATATAAACGTCTTACCAGAACTAAGTCCTGCAAACAACGCAGATCCGATTAAAAGAATAGGATGCCTCCATTGAAGTACAAGTTTGTGCGAAAAAGAAATACGATGGGAATGAAATTGATGGTAATAAGAATGATCGAGTACAGCAGTTAATAAAAAGACAGACTATCGTTGAAGAAAGAAGTTTAAAACTGGAGTCCGTTAATCAGAATAATATCACGGCATATCACATTCTTCTCAGGCGCCTTGGCGAATTGTCTGCAAGACTTGTATGCATCCTGCGAATGATGGTATTGTTGCTCTCCTCGACGGCATTTAGCAGAGTATCTAGGATTCTGAGATTCAAAGTGCAGACCAAATCGTAGAACATAAAGCCATAATTAAAATGAGAGAGTATTATTGATTTATACAATGAGGTATCGAAGCCCCAAGTTTTATTTGCAGTAGCCTTTAACGGGTTCATAAATTTCAAAATATGATCTTTAAGATTTTTGAGATGCCGACACCAAGTAAGTCGGGAATCTAAAGTTATACCCAAGTATTTCACACAGAACGATATTGGAGTCGACTTGTCCTTTATTCTAATACAAGTATTTCTCAAGTTGTATGGTCTCAGTGTGAAAATAACAACTAATAGGTAGATTGTGTAGCTTACCACATTCACTATCGATTATTTTTCATTTTGTTAATTTTTATAAATTGTATATCTAAATTTGTATTTTTTATATTTTATATTTCTTATATATTGTATAGATTTAATATATTTTTATATTTTATTTTATGTTCACCCGATGACAGCTTAATAGCCGAAAAGCTTAGTGATTTTTGTAAAACGTTTGATAATTCCTTTCTTGTTCTTTATTTTTTAAAAATCACTATATTCGGCGTTTTTTAAATTATTGCATTATTATTTCATTCATACGCCAATATATTTAACGCAGATTTTTCTTTGCGATTGTTCTAGGTTTCAGGTATTTCGAAGCATTTTTGAAGAAAATCATCACTCATTACCATTTAAGAAAAATTATATATATATATATAAGTATATCGATACGACTAAATTTACACACACACACACACATATATATATATATATATATATATATATGTGTACATTATGATTTACATTTCTCTTATCCTTCTTCGACTGGTCGTGATTGATAATCATAATATATTTATTGTTTACCTGAGTTTTACATACGTCAAGGAGGTGATGAATTTTTGCTCTTTTATCTAATCATATCTATTATTACCTATTTTCAACTTGCCTTAATTAATCTCCCTTATTATTACTATCATTAATATTTTTATTACTATTGTTATTGACAGTAGTAGTAGTAGTAGTATCATTGACGTCATCTATAAAATTTATAAATCGTATATAACGACGTTACTTATTTTAATTTTCTCCGCTCACTTATAGCTATTTCAAATTTCTTTATGTTTACACGCTCCAACTCACACACACATATATATATATATAGATAGATATAGATATATGTATACATTTATATATATATATATATGAACGTTTATAAATTTAATATATACATACACACACGTAAATCTATATATATATATATGTATGTATTAACTATTTGAAATTTATCTTATTCTATACACGTGAATGTACACACACACACACACATATATATTATACATACACATATATACGTACGTAATAAAAAAATATAGTTACATATATATGTGTGTGCATATGTATACAACAAATTTGACACGAAAAAAGTTGTTATACTAAAGTATTTTATAAATAGTTATTTATATGGTACTAGAATGATAATTGAAATATTTTGCAGTTTAATATGTACGATATGTACATATAGTGTTTAAAATATGAACGTTTTAAAATGAAATTAGGTTCATAGTCTTTTCTTCGGAATAACTGCATTAATAAACAAACTATAAAAAATTTAATCGATTGAATATTTTCGATTTAATCGATTATTTCCTACTAATTTCGACGTGAAACGATTTGATTTTTTTTCCTTTTTGTTTTTTAGACTGCTGCGCAATACAATTTAGTCAAACGTATTCCGGTTTTGTTAGTATTTCTTGTATATTAATATATTGATCGCTTCGGCCCCCCCGGTAATTTGGAAATGTAATTATTTAATTTTTAAATTAAAAATAAAAAAAAAATTAAAAAATAAAATAAAAAAGTATTTTATCTATATTGAATTATAGAAACTTTGTCGTTTTCTAGTTGAGTATCGGAACTAAACTTTTTTTTTTTTTTTCTTATTATATACGTATTTTAATATTTTTTAAATTTTCATCTCGTTCGAATTTTAGAAGAATCTTTAATAATAATATAAAAAAAATTAAAAAAAATTGAAAAACAAGAAAAGCGAAACGCAGCTGAACTAAACTTTTACACGAATATACAAAATCGATATTCGACGAATAATACGAAGTAATAGTAGGAGAAATTTATTTATTAATTATTCCGTCTATATAATTATAATGATCGCTTCGAATCGATAAAGCCTAAGCGAATAAATTACGAATCGATTAGCGTAATTATAAAGAAATAAATTTTAAAATTATTATTAACGCGATTACAAAGAATTAAATTAGAAAAATTATTAGCACAATTATGCGAATAAAATACTCGACGGCAAAAAATTAGCGGAATAACAATCTAATCGTAGATCAGTTATCGAATGTGCCTTAAAATTTCACCTGAAATAATATCGAAACTGAATTTTATTCGTATATATATATATATATATATATATATATATATATATATGCGCGAAACTAAAATCACGTTGTAAATACATTTCTAGTATATATTTCGATAATTTAAAATATTTATACCTTAACTTCTCGTTTCAATAATTTGCATATAATAGTATTCCGTCCTATTCTGCGTTTAATAATATTTAACCGTTAAAACGTACAAAATTATTGAAAAATGTATTCATATGTATGAGGAACTATACACAAAACCGTTTAGATACAAAGAATACGAGTATATATTTTTATGATGAAGAAATTATAATAATTGTTGACTATTAATACAAACACACACACACACTGACGACAAACACATAAAGAAAATTATATATATATATATATATATATATATATATATATATATATATATATATATATATATATATATATATACAAACCGAATTGAATGGTTTTTTCGGTTTTGAAGGAGCGTCTTACATTGCTTTAAAAAAAAAAAATATTCGTTGCTCGCCATTAGTAGTCATAGAAAGGGGAATAATTAGACTGGGGAAACAGGTGGTTTCTTTTTAAAAAATAAAGTGACTCTTATAGTGTCAATTCGGACTTCGTATAAATATATGCCATATGCAAGTACATGGTGCATATTAAAATATTTAAAGTATACATTCAGTATATATATATATATATATAAAATATGCGGAATTTATTAGAAATTACATTCGTATGTATATGTATATCAATATTTACATGTTATCATCATAATTATCATCATCTGGATCGTTCGACGCAATATATATATTTGTTTATATTATATAATTATTATCGCGATTTGAATTATATTTTAGAATTTTACCTTTTTAATCCACAATGACTTTATTCAACGAACAAAGCCGGCGCGTCTGCTTTTCGAATAATTAAGTATACGCGTCATAAAACGAGTTTTGTCTGTTGGATATCTAGCCATTGTTATCTTAGTTTGTATTTTTTTGTCTGTCTTTATTTATGTAGCCATTATTTATATTAAGTATATTTAATTACCGATTATAATTACGGAATAAAAAAAAAAAAAATTATTTTGAAAATTTAAAAAATGATAATCAAGAAACGAAAATAAACATTTTAATTCTACGTAGTTCTTTTCTTTTTTCTTCTGACCTTTTATCGTTCTCTCTATTTATTTATGTACCTTT